>JAQBSW010014443.1:0-11636 GCA_029291075.1 Eudiplozoon nipponicum
TCCAATAAATTCATACACTCTGGCCTTGTTCGATATCAGTTATCACATTTCGCGGTAATCATGACATCATTTTTTTTGCTGCGGCTGACTCCTTTTGGAGGATAAGCCGGCTCCATTTTCATGGAGTTTCTTGGGAATTTGGTACAAGTGGTGTCCCCTCACTCATTCAATTAAATATATAACAGTTAGATACTGTTTGTGGTGGATTACTAATATAAATGCAATTATGCCAGAGTATATGGATTTACTAAAGTAACAGGTGTTCAGAAAAAGTTGTAATTCTCAATTTTGGTGAATTATTGTATACATCGTTTTGGTACCGACTCGGCAACCATAGCGTTATTACCATGTAAACTTTAGGTACTATAATGTTGATATCGGGTACTGACTCAAAAGCCATAGTGTTGGTATCTTTTACGGATTCGTTATAGTTAATATATAGAGTGAGTTAGCGCTGAAGTCGCATTGTCGAAGACTATATGATTTTATCTTCACTACTGCAGGTTTACACATCCTTATAGGAAATTTTACCAGTCCTATTTTCCCACATTCCACACCAAAGTATATATTGGGTAATGGGCGTAATACTGGCTCCTACTGATGAGTCGCCAGTAAGCACGATACAATGAGCACGAGATTGTACTTTCCATTCATGCTGTCTTTGGTTTATCCTTCTGGTCACAACTGAACTAATTTGTTACAAGATTCGCAACACCTAATACACAATTTTATATATATTTGCTCTCCGTCACTAACAGTACCTTACTGTTATATATTTAATTGTATGATGTTATGATTACTGCGAAATTTGATAACTAATATCGATCAAGGCCAGAGTGTATGGATTTACTGGAGAAACAGGTATTCAGATATTGTTGTATTTCTCAATTTTTTGTGAACTATAGCATTCATTGAAATCAATTTTGTTGGTACCATGTACCTACTCGGCAACCATAGTGCTAGTACCATGTCCCTTTTCGATACAATAATGTTGGTATCGGGTACTGACTCAATAGTTATAGTGTTTTTATCCTTTAAGGTCTCGGTATATATGTTACATAGAGTGAGTTAGCGTTGAAGTCGCATTGTCGACACTTTATATGCTGTTAGTTTCACTACTAATGGTTCACACATTCATGTAGGAGATCGTATCGTCCTATTTTCCAAATTCCTCACTTAAATATACAGTTCGTAAGGGGCATAATACCAGCTCCTACTGATGAGTCGTCAGTAATCACGAAACGTATGTGCATGAGATGATACTTTCCACTCATGCTTTCTTTGGTTTATTCTTCTGGTCATAATTGAACTAGTATGTTACTAGGTACGCAACAACTAAAAAAGGAAGAGATAGTGAGGACAAACTATAGGTAACCTACATAGATGGTCTACAACAACCAATAATAAGAATTTTCCTAAATTAACCAACTTATAGAATGATTTGTATGTGGAGCATATTACATATATAAAATAAATCATTATGCATATATATATATATATATATATATATATATATATATATATATATTATTTATCATATATAATATATAATTTAAAATTACATATGTATGTCATATATAATATAATATCATATATAAAATTAGACGAACAAAAAAATAAAAAAGGCCTTCAAAAATAACCTATTAGCCGCAAAATGCTACATACCCATCAATTACGGACACAATCGCAATGAAAGTGATGACTCACCATATGCTGTTACGCAAAAGAAGTCTAAATTGCTCAAAATAAAGACAGATTTAGCTAAGAGTGGATTAATTACGACAAATGTACAGTTGGGATTGGATGAACGAATATATATATATATATATATATATATATATATATATATAATATATTAATACCTTATATAAATTTATAAAATGCACATATATACATGTACAACACATACATAATTATGCATATGTATAAATAAATATAAGCAACAGTGTGATTTTATATATATTTTTGTCCCCACCTTATATAAATGTATACGAAACAAAAATATCTACGTTTATGGAAAATAAAGATAATTATTCATATATGACTATATTACAAGCAACAGTGTGTGTCAAATGTCTGTAATCAGAATATGGTCTATTGATTATTTTATGTATATATATATGTATATATATATATATATATATATATAAATTTTATAAAATTTATTAATTTTATCTAATATTTTATTAAATATATGACAATTTCTCCATATGCATGTTTTAAATATATATATATATATATATATATATATATATATATATATTATATATACAGATAATAAATATTTGTATATTCTATATATGTTGTATATACATGTATATAGAATTTATATATATATATATATATATATATATATATATATATATATATATATATACCTTCTCGATATATTTAGTGAATATATCAACGTATCTATGTAATCATTTATAACAAATTCTCTATCATATCCATTTATATGTCTGTGTGGAATCTACTGAATATTGCTTTTGAGAAAGATAAGGATAGAAAGAAATGGGAATTTATTTCGTTCAAGGTCAATCTCAATCAGTTTCCAATAAACGAGTTCTATCACTCAGGTTTATAATTAACTCCGGTTCATTCGCTTCTCGTTTTCCGACCCTAGAAAAAGTTTCATTAAATATTAGCCTAACGATTTTTCTACTGATTCGCATTCATTACATCATTGCCAGATTATATTTCAATGGACTCTCTAATTAGTCTAGTTAATCGTTGCGAATGCATAACGCGATGCGTTTGCGTCCATCCCATTCTATTTCATGACCTGTTTCCCTTTAATACCTTGCTAGATCTGATCTTTGAATGTGTCCGTATTTGCAAGTCCTTCTGTGTTCCGGTCTAAGAACCTTTATCGGACCCATAGTTTCGCCTATATACCAGAGCTTGCAATCTTTTCAAGTTATCGCATATACTCCTGATATTTTGAGGTGTTCAATTTTTTTCTTTTTAATTAGGTAATGAACGATAGTCTTATTGCTGTTTTGATATTGTATTTAGCTGGTATTCTTCTAATTTTTCTGTTCAATTTTGGATCAGGTAATACCACAATTTTGAGCTTTTCTAGTTTATTTTCCTTCTTTATACGGTTTATTATATTAAATTTAAATATCAATAATATCTCCTACGTCAACCTCTCTATTATAATTGTCGAATAGCCGTTTATTTTGAATATTTCATTTAAACTCATCAATTCCTTATCTCTATATTTCAAATCCACTATTCTAAGACTCCTTGATATCATGGATTTAATAATGCTTATTTTTATTCCATATGGGTGGTTTGAGATGAATTTTAGGAGGAATCCCGAGTATGTCTCTTTCCTAAAAATATATCTTTCCATTCTGGGTACATTTCGTTTTTTTCACATTCAGAAAGGGTAATATATCATTATTATTTCTTTCTGGTGTAAATTTTAATTTACCTAGCTGGTTGGTTAATTCTAGAAATTTATTTAACTCATTATCACCATGATTCCAAATTTGAAACACCGTCCAGGAATCTCACAAAATGTTTTGTTTAAAAGGATATTTTAATAAAAGATTTTTTTAAATAGTGCAGAAAAATATTAGCGACAGGGACTGATAGTGATTATCCCATGGGAACACCTTTGGGTTGTTTATAAAGTTCTTTTCTGTACATAAATTAGGTGGAACACATACAAATATTTAATATTTCCAACATCAATGGGAACTTGTCTGCTATTGAGTTTTGTTTATATTTATTTTAAATTGATTAATTAAAACCTACCATCCTCAGAAAATCCAGCCCTTTCGGAGCAGATATTTTAAACAAGGCACGTAGATAATTTAATAAATCTTTAAGTTTTACATAAAGCAGGCTGACAAATTATTATACATAGATGATTATTATTATGTCAATAGGTGTCTTGTACTTACCCACTCTGCGTCTTCTGCCGCGCACTACACTCAATTTTCAGTGTTATACCAACGTATGTTGCGATTAAACTTATTTTCAGTTGAAGCCTATTTGATATCTACTTTGACCTAGTTAATTCAGATCTGTCATTATAGAAAAAAACCAAACCATCTAGGGAAATGAGACGGAATTTAAAATTTTCATAGAAGGATTTTACTTTTATGTGTTTTATCAGCGTAAACTAAACAACGCATAAGAGAGCAAAAGCAATTCATCGGGTGGGCTGGTTACATACTTAATCAGAATTCGTCTAATTCTTTCCGGAATTTGTCGCGACTGTGACTCCAACCTAGGCACATTTGCTGTTGAGTCTTGAATTTACGTACTGCACCAACTCTTTCGCACATTGCCTGCAGTTTTCAGTTATACACCAACTTAAATTTTTCGGCTAAATTTGTGGCAATAGCCACCTTTAAGACAAATAATGAACAAAGATTCTTATCTAGGGCAGACATTATTTCAACAGAAATTCCTCGCAGAAGCGCCCGTATAAGAATGAAGCAGTCAGCCCAATGATGAAAGTAGACTTCGAGCCGAAGTGAACATAAATTAATTAATATTTGTAAATTTGTTTTATTAAATCGATGCTCGTTATGCGAGCAAAATTCTATATATAATTGAGTAAAAATAAAGCATGTGTGGTACATTTAAAATGGCTTCTGATGGGTTGGAAACGTTGATTCAGGCATTGACTTCTCAAATGAACAATTTAACTGCAGAATTAGGCACAATTAAGGCTCGACTAGACGATACGCTAATAATAAATACCGAAGACATCCAAGTACGTGGACCATCCAACATAGGTGGACACAACAATGGCGACCGCGCCGAAGAGGAATCAGGAGGAAATATGCCGGCGTTTTCAGCCGAATCGACGAGTTATTTCAGACCGTCATCAGAATTTAAGCCCATGCTGGCACCACTGGATGTTGGAAAGTCCACAGTTGTGGTTCGAAAAATTTGAAGCATCAGTTCAAGCCTAAGAATTAACATATGAATCACCTATTGTGCGTGTGGCTGTCCAGGAATTAATGGACCGGACAGTAGCAGTCCAATTGGATTTGCCGTTTGACCTCACGTATGAAGAGTACAAAAGACAAGTGTTGGATCACTTCCGGGCCAGGCCTCAGGAGGTGTTTTCAGAATTGTACAGCCTCAAACCGTTACTAGGTGAGATGACCCTGGATACATGGCACACATCAAGCAGTGGTTCTCGAAGATAATTGAGTCTTAACCTGGGTTGCAACCGCATGAGACCATCATGTTTTTGTTACTGGATACGGTGCAACATTCAGCGCCCAGGGAGGCCAGGAAGAGAGACTTCAGGCTCTTCTAAGTTCGGCCATGATGACAAACAAAGTGGCAGCTGTAACTCCACGCTTATGTCGAGTTACATCATCTGGCAGGAGCGACATACCGTACTGTAATTCTTCGCGGCATAATAATCAATTCCGCGACATAAGGCAGCAGCCAGTGGCCTGGAAGCAAATTCAATATATAAGGATACGATCTTCGACGAATACGTCATCTAAGCGTCATCAAAATCAGTATACTGCTCCTAGAAAACGGCCAGTTCAGTGGGGAAACCGGGTTTACAATCTCACAAATAAAGGTGGTCAAGGTCAAGGCACAAATATAAATCCTACGGAGGCTCCTAGGGGTAGATCAAGTGAAGACCAGCAGAAATAAATAAAAACGTATTCCGAACCAGATGGCTTTTGATGAAAAGGAAGTTTGTAAAACATTGCCAAATGTAACGATTTTTATTAAAGTTAAATTTGTAGAACTCTTCAGCGGGCAGCCAGTAATAATGCAATTGGATACTGGAGCTTAGGTGTCGGCATTACCACTGACTTGGCCATTAAACAACGTAAAACCTACAAGAGCAAGTTTATGTCAGGCAACGGGCGCATCGATGGTGGCTGCAGGTGAGTGGGACACGACTTTGTTAATAAATGAAAATATCTACCATATGTCTTTTGTTGTTACGAATATGCAAACGCCATTATTGGGACTTGATTTCATTAGAAAATGGGTTAAGACGATAGACTGTCGAAATAAGCGTATATGCATATCGAGGCCTGAAAGCATAAATTTAATGAAGTCTATATGTACCCCTAAGGTGCATGAGGAGACCAGCTGTCTGCCTGGGTCGTGGAAGTATATTCAAACCCAATATAACACTATATTCCAACTGCCTGATTGCAGCGAACATCCAGGGCCGACGGTTGACCAGTTTAAGCTATGGCTATATCTAAATGAAGGTTACGAACCACCAAAATTATATGGTGCTCCTCCAAAGAAATTAGCAGCAGCGACTCGAGCAACCCAAGAAATGATAGAAGCCGGTGTTCTTTAAATGTCATCATCTGTTTTTCGAGCTTCGATGGTTTATTTTACGAAAAAGGATGGTGCGCTCCGACCGGCAGCTGATTTCTGGCAATTTAACTCAGTGACTTAACCTGAGCCGTATCCCATTCCGGCTCTGCGTGATCTGTTCCTACAGCTGGCGGGAGGCAAATGGTTTGCCGTGCTTGATCTTAAACAGGGATTTTGGCAAATAGACGTCCGGTCCGAAGACCGATGGAAGTGAGCGGCACAGGTACCACAAGGTCATTTCCAATTCACCCGGTTAACATTTGGTCTGAAAAACGCACCGAAAGTGTTTTAAAGTATAATGGACTCGTTCATGTCTGATTTAACTTGTACAACAGCCTACGTGGACGATGTTATTATATGGGCCACTACTAAAAACGAATTACATGTTAGGCTGCCAAAGCTGTAGAATGGCGATTACACTTTAATCCAGAAAAAGTTCAGATAGGTCGGGAATTGCGGTTCCTTGTGCACTCAGTCTCAGCGGAGAGATGTATGCCGTTAGATTCGAATGTAAAGCCTATCAAGGATTATCTGGTGCCTACTACTAGAAAACAATTGCGCCAGTTTATTGGTATGGTGACTTTCTATAAACCATATCTCGCAGGGATGGTGGTTACGCAGCAACCTTTTTCTAAGTTAACTAGGGCCCAGATACCGTTCCGTTGGACTGAGGAGGCTCAAGAAGTGTTTACCCTATGCAAGCAGAAATTAATAAATGTAGCTATTTTGACTTTCCCGGTAGTTAATATGTCAATTGTTACAGACGCCTCAGATATTGGGATATGAGCGGTGTTACAAGCTGACGGATGTCCTGTGCAATATATAAGTCGCACACTCACTAAGGCGGAACAGAACTATACCGTCACAGAAAAGGAAATACTTGTCGTACAATGGGCGCTACGGAAGTTTAGATATTTTTTCATCGGGGGACACGTAGACGTCTTTACCGAACACAAAGCACTAGTGCATTGGAGATCACTGTGTATTGAGAAGAAACGTGTACACCGAACCATTGAAGAGCTGGAAGAATACGATGTATAAATTCATCATAGAGCCGAGATCGAGAATGCGGCATCCGATGCGCTCAGCAGAATTTCCGGTGTGCGGGTTTCGCCACTTATAAAAGTCTCTGAAGAACAAGGAGAAGATGCCACGTGCCAGGAAATAGTCAATCAATTACAAAATGGCACAGTGGTGCCCGCACCATATAAAATGTTGAGCTACAGAACGGCCTGTTGGTGCGGAAAGAAGGATAAACAGTGCAATGGTTTGTGCCAGAATCGATAAGAACAGAACTAATGTCCTTTTGGCATAAAACGTTGGGACATCCTGGCGCCGGGCGGCTCATTGAGACCTTGTATTCACGATTGTATTGGCCTGGCATGTCCAAAGAAATTCGAAGCAATAGTCGACAGTGCACTACATGCCAAAGTTGTAAGCCACAAAAACGAGAAAAAGTCACTCCGATTGCTTTCATTGCCACTGCACAGAACGAGTTTCTGCATATCGATCTGGTAGGTCCAGTGCCGTTAGCACGCGACGGGCTATCCTATGTGTTTTCCGTGGTCGATAAGTTTGCACGATGGGTCGAGTGTGTACCACTGAAGAAGATCACAGCAGAAAGATTATAACGTGCTTAGAAGAGCGATGGCTCAGTCGATTTGGTGCACCACAAGTTATTGTTACTGACCAAGGCGCACAGTTTGAGTCGAAAGAATTTAATCAGTGGTGCATAGACCTTGACACAAAAAATACCCGCACAGCCACTTATCACCCGCAAACCAACGCGACGGCTGAGTGTGCACATAGGACGATGAAAGAGGTACTGCGATGTTGGTGCCACGAGAGCCCGGGAACGTGAAGAGACAAATTACATTTTGTCGAGCGGGCCATGAGCTTTACAGTCTCAACAGCTACAAAATTCGCTTCAACGTCCATGGTCTATAGGGGACACATAAGACTGCCTGTTGAACCTGTAATCCAAGGATCCCATGAGGGATACACCATAACCGATATTCAGGAGCGACTAAAACGGTTAACTGAATATGTTGGCGCCACACAGCGACAAGGCTATGCAAGGCAACCGACACGCACTCGCCTAAAGGTCGGCGACTATGTCATGGTGGCATAGGTCGAGCCAATGGCACTGCAGGCTGTCAATGATGGGCCGTATCGCGTGGAAAGAGTGGACTCAGAGCACAATACAGTTTTTGTTAGCATGCCGGATGGAACACGAGCTGTCGCACTTGATCGTTTAAGCTTGGTGCCAAGGCCGATTCCTGAGGGGGGTGGAAGATGTGACTATAGCCACCTTTAAGAACAAGAATAAAAAGGTTCTTATCTTGGGCGGACATTATTTCAACAGATATCGTCTGGACGATACACTGATAATAAACACAGACGATATTCGAGTGCATGGCCCATCCAATATAGGTGGACACAATATACCATTCGCGGTAAATTGCAGACAGTTTTTAACGAGTTCCTAATAATCATATTACACGGTCTACCGGTCGGATTTTCTTTGCAAATTTAATCATATTTTTACAAAATTTAAACAAATACATTTATGGTCATAGTCATGCTGTAAATCATCAATTAAATAATTTTCCCTCAGATTGCATTGTGTCTGGGGTTTATTGACAGAATGCAGGTTGCTCGTTTGAAATTTTCGATAGATTTACCACTGGCAACAATTAAAGATAGAGCTAACCAAAGCCATAGGCTAGTATATAGCAAAACATTATTTGAATTATGCGGCCGGTATGTGTGGTACATAGAGCTCTAGACTCTGCCCGTTCGAAACAAATTTGCGCAAATTCTGGACTAAAGAATACCTCTTAGCGGAAAAATCATTCCAATATGTGAATTTTTTCGGCAATGCCTAGTCTATATCGACAAAAATTTATTTGTTCAAATTCATGTTATAATTTTTTTTTAATAACACTTCCTATAATAATTGATCGAGGATGGCTAGTCGAAATTTTAGGTTGACACAGTTGCCACACAGGTTCTACCTCATAGAAAGGCCAACCAAAAACATAATTTAGAACAAAGAAGAATAACTTGTAGTATTTGGCCGAGGCGGAGCAGTTAATGGGCAATAAGACTAAACAATTGTACCCAGATTCGAGCTCCGTTTACGCGATTCGTGTAAAATACTTGAAGATCGCCTAATAATGCTGAAAACTGTCTACTGGATGAATTGCCTTTGTTATCTTAGCAATGCCTAGTCAACATTGACAACGTTCATTCTTATACCGCTTCCTTGTGTAGTGTGGTGCCTAAACAGTTATGCCAGATTATGGATGGTTAATTGGAACTTTGGGTCTAAATGGATGTCACATGAGCTCCACCTAGAAGAGAAAAAAACTAACCGAGTTACATTAGTTAGTCAATGACTTAAAACTGTGCGTACTGTGCGGCTGAGTGATTCAATGATGAGAAAACTAGATTACGAAGCAGACGTGCCCAGATTCGAGCCCTGTCAGCGACCAATTCTAGCCAATAAGTGATGAGTTCCCCATAAGGACGAAACCGGTCTACTTGATGAATTGCGTTTTCTACACTAAAACAATTCTTTGTTTATACTGATAAATGTATTTATTTAAAGGGACAGGTGTTCATATCAGTTTCGCAAAATTGATTATAGTATGTGTTATCACCGCCCGCGCAACCAATGTTCGCATAATTATATGTGTTCATTTTTATACCAGTTCCTCATGTAGTGTGGCGCCTGTTCATTAATGACAGATATGTGATGGCTAGTTAGATTTTTTAGTCTAAATGGATTCCATATGAGCTCCACCGAAAGGAAAAGAGACTAACCGAGTTACATTAATTAGTAAATGACTTAATTTTCTGTTTTCTGTGTGGCAGGGTAGCTCATTGTTTAGAACTCCAGATTTCGACGACTGGTTAAAAACAATGGGATTGGTGTTTACTTCAAGCTCGAAAACTTGATTTAAATAATTGTTACCACCACTCGCGCAATCAATTATTGTTTAGTGCGTGCGACTGTCGGTAGTTTTGCTATGTTGTTCGACGACTGGTTAAACACAATGGGATTGGTGTTTACTTCAAGCTCGCAAACTTGATTTAAAGAATTGTTGCCACCATCCGCCCAATCAATTATTGTTTAGTGCGTGCGACTGTCGGTAGTTTTGCTATGTTGTCCGACGACTGGTTAAATTCAATAGTATTGGTGTTTACTTCAAGCTCGCAAACTTGATTTAAAGAATTTTTACCACCACCCGCGCAATCAATTATTGTTAAATTCTATTGCCTATATATGTATATGTGGCGAAAGCTACAAACAGTTTATGCTCATGACTGCATAGAAATTGTGCAGCCGACATTTCCAGTCAAGTTCAATGTATGCCAGACTGCTAGAGGTGAGAGCCGCATATCTAAATTTGATTTCCATATATATTCAATGCGGTTTGATCCTCGATAATCAGTTTGCCGTCGTACTCTGATGATGATCAAGGAAGGTCGAAACGTGTCAGTGCGTTGCGGCTGGCGGTAGTTTTGTTATGTTCGACGACTGGTTAAATACAATGGGATTGTTGTTTACTTCAACCTCGCAAACTTGATTTAAAGAAATATCAGTTTTATATTGTGCTTTTGAGAAATCGTATTAATTGCAATTCTGCGAGTTAATATTTCGATTGGCGCGTCTGCATTAAAGGTATCCTGACATGTATCGTTTATTGCCTGAGTAAACTGTAAATCCATTGAAATGATTCTCATTTTTATCTCAATTTTTCTCTCTGTTACCTTCATTCGTATACTTTGGATACCATTGAGGTCATTGAACTATTCTTTTATTTCTCATTTTATTCTTAATTTAATAAAAATGCTATTATATTGAACGAATTCATTAACCTCTTTGATCAGTTCTTCGCATAAATATTACAACTACGATTCATGTATTAAATAAAAATTTCAGTAATTGAAAAAGGAAGTAATGCGATTGACTTTACTATATTCATTGTGAATAATGTGCCCGCACTTATTTGTTTATGTATTTATTTATAATTTTAAAAATATATATGGTTTGTACATTTGTAAATAGATGGATACTTATTTATTTATACAATATGTTGTTATAAACAAACAATTATATGGCTATCTTATGTTTATTGTCCACCTATGCACTTGAGATGACGGGAACTCAAATTTTTAATTATATGTTCTTTTATATAAGCCTAAATTGATATGATTTTCACTCGCAAATATGCATGAAAATTTATATTTTTATATAAAATATGTGTATGAAAAATTACTTATTTTTTGATATA
>JAQBSW010014444.1:0-11632 GCA_029291075.1 Eudiplozoon nipponicum
GATGAAGTATTTGTCAATTTGATATGTAATCCATAGAATGAAAGCAATTTCATGGATCTAACTGATCCTTCGGGAGACCAGAAACCAGGACTTGTTATTGACAGTGATGCATTGATAAAATTAATGTTAAAAATAAAATCAAAAAATAAAAAATATCACCTTGGTATATCGATTAATAACCTACTTCAATTACCTTTAACTTTTATGAATGCGCTCTGCAATTTTATAAATAGAATTTTGAAGAATGGGAAATTACCAATCGATATACTAACGATAGTAGCTAAACCTTTGCCAAAAGTAAGTAAGCCAACGTGCGCCAGTGATTATAGATTAATCTCTATTATCCCTTCGTTTTTGAAGATAATAGAACGATTGATACAAGATCATTTAGAACGTATGTTACCGGCTGATTTTGACTTATGTCAACATGGCTTTACGAAAGGTAGATCGACAATTACTAATATGCTTTCCATGTGGAAACATGTAATCACATTAGACGAGAATAAGTTAGATGCATTAATTTTATTTATAGATATCTCAAAAGCTTTTGACTCTATATCTTTTGATGCTATTTTGAATGCGATTAATTTATTGAATTGTGATCCGAATATTTTTAGATTACTTAGATACTATTTATATAATCGAAGAATGAGTATTCAAGTAAATGATTTGATATCTAAATCGAAAAGGGTAACAAGTGGAGTTCCACAGGGATCAAGTTTGGGGCCAATTTTATTTAAAATTGTATTTGCACATTTGGAAACTAAGATCCTTAACGGTCGAGTTTGCAAATTCGCTGATGATTTAAAAATAATCTTTCCAATTGATCCAAAAAATGTCGACTTCTCCAAAAATAATGTGACACTAGATTTGTATGATTTAAGTAGATATTTGATAACACTAGGGATGAGAATAAACAGTAAAAAGACGAGAGCTTAAAAATAGTTAACAGAACAGAATTTAATTATGTCTATTTTCATGATGCTGAGATTAAACTTCTGCAAGAAATTAAGGATGTAGGCATAACTATTCAATGTACAGCTTCTGCTGAGAGACGTGTTTAAAGAATAGTAAGCAGTGCCAAGAACAGATGGGCACTAATAAATATAAATATTTTATCTAATGATATAAAATTTAAACTGTATTTAATTTGGATTATACCAATACTAGAATATGCTGCCGCTACTTGGAATCCATTAAAAAAGGGTTTGTCAAACAAATTGAAGTTGTACCAATAAAAGTTGTGAATCTAATTAGCCCTATCTCCAGCACTATATACGCCACTAGATTACATTTGGTATCACTGCAAGCTTTATGGTTTCAGAGGATGCGCTATTTTATAAACGTTTTCCATTTGAACCAGTGGACTGGAGCCTATATGAATCCAATAAGGAAGATACTTGAAGTTGGAACTAGATCTGGACATTTGGCAATATCTCCTCCTTTGGTGGCGAATGGTGCAGGGTAGTTATTCTCTTCTTCGAAAATTTACAAAATTTACAATCAAACGCCAAAGGGGCTTAGAGAAACGCCTTCACCTAGGATGTCTTATTAATTTTTATGTACTGAACTAGAAAATATCTACAATCATTCTGATATTTTTAATTTTGATTATGATTATACTTTCTCATGGTTGAATGAAAGAGAAGGATAATTGTGATCAGCAACGAAACTTCTTGAGATTTTAATTCCACGTTCTGTATTATTAAAACTGTAATGTTATGCATTATATCATCATATTAGTCAATAATACATACAATTAATTGCTTGTCATGTTTCTCATTTTTTGTATAATGTAACACTCGAATTATACCTTCAATTTTGCTATTTCGATTATGGATCTATTACTCTTTATATAATCAACTATTGTAAAAATGCGATTTATTAATAAGACCATTTTTTCATATATCATAATAACTATATCAAAATTGATATGACGTATGCAGTGATATTACAGCCGAACTTTCTGATGTTGATATATTGTACAGTACAACTAGTGAGATTTACTTATCTATATGAGACTAATTGCACATATTTATGTGATGTGATCTTTTTTATATTGTACATTTTCCAATATTATTATCTATTTGATGGAACATGTGTGGTTTGAATCCAAATAAAGATATTCTATTCTATTCTAAAAATATGACCAGAAGAATAAATCAAAGATAACATGAACGAAAAATATAACTGATATCGTTCAAGGCCATAGTGTATAGATTTCCTACAGTAACGGGTGTTCAATATAGTTTTAATTTTCAATTTTGGTGAACTTTAGCATAAATTGAAATCCATTGTGTTGGTACCTTGTATGACTCGGAAACAATTGTGTTAGTACTATGTACATTTTCGGTAACATAATGTTGTTATCGGATAATGACTCAATAGCCCTAGTTTTGGTAACTTTTACAAACTCGTTATATATATTATACATAGTGAGTTAGCTTTGAACATACCTTGCTTAACTCATATCATTTAGTTGAAATTGTTGATAAATGTGTACTAGATGAAAAGGATAGATTAGTAAGCTTAGATGTAGTATCTATGTACACAAATATACCGGTACCTGAGGCTCTGGATTGTTTTAGACGTTTCCTAGTTGATCACCCATTAATATTAGAAGGAAGCAAAATGACGTTAGGACACGTCATGGAGATGATGTATATTTGTATGTCCTCCACTTATTTTAAATTTCGTAAGGAATTTTATAAACAAATTAGAGGCGTTCCAATGGGACAACCTTTGTCGGTCCCAATAGCCAATATCTTTATGCATTATTTGGAAAATAATCTGTTGGATAAGACTCCATTAAAACCAAAATTGTACCTACGTTTCTTGGATGATATATTACTCATCTGGAACCATGGTGACAATGAATTGGTAAATTTCTTAAATTTAGCTAATCGAATGAGCGAACTACAATTTACCTTAGAAAGGGAATCGTCAGGTGAATTACCATTTTTAGATGTCAAATTAATTAGAAATGGTCTGAAATTGGGAAGAGATATTTATAGGAAGGATACTTATTCAGGAATCCTTCTTAATTTCAAGTCCAATCACCCGTTTCGTATGAAAGTCGGGATCTTAAAATCATTAACATTAAGAAGTCTCAAGTTAACAGATATAAAGCATAGGAAGTTAGAATTAGACAGACTACGTGATATATTCAAGACTAATGGTTACCCTCCTCATTTAATAGATACAACAATGAGGGACATGGTGAAGAAATTTAATCCTAGTTTGAGATGCATAAAAGCAGATAAGGAGAAGGAAGAGCGGAAGATCATGGTATTACCGGACTCTATATTAAGTAGGAAAGTGAAATCAATAGCTTTAAAATACAATATAAGGACCGTTTTAAGACAGCCCCTTACACTAGGCACTATACTCCCTAACCAAAAAGAAAAGATTGAACCCTTAGACACTTCAGGAGTGTATGAGATCCCATGCAATGATTGTAGTCTCAAGTATGTTGGTGAGACCATGCGTCCAATCAAAGTAAGAAGAGGTGAACATAAAACTGCGTGTAAGTATGGACATATTGCTAAATCAGATCTTGCTCGTCATGTAGTGGAGACTGGGCATACTATCGACTGGGAGGAATGCAAACGCATAGCAATATGTAGTCGTAATAGGGTGACGAGATTGATTAGGGAATCTATAGAAATTAAATCTAGAGATGATATTATGAATGAAACAGCTGTTGAAAAATCTTTAGGTCCGATTTGGAATACTGCACTAGCTAATGGAAAGAAAAGGCAATTGCATGAATTGGTAACTGAATCTAGCTCCAGTAAAAGATTAAGAACATCAGATTAAGATTGACTAATTATTAGGCTTTTATTCAAGAAATGAATAAACAATTATGAATATAGCCTTCAAAATTCATCTCTAACTATTCATTTGATTTTAAAACAAATAGTGATTTCAACCTTAATTTTCTGTTTACACCCCCACCCTACGCATTGGAAATATTCTAATAATACAATATTTATAAATAATAATTTGTCTGACGCGTGCAAAGGGTAAATTAATGTCTATTGACTGCAGTTTCATTTAGATGTACGTACATGTGTATCAAAATAATTTAACCAAGTTTTTTCTAGTTATGCATACACATACACATGCACATGCGTGGCGTGCGCCAATAACTGTTTTTAACTTATCTATCTTGAGTATAACTTAGTGGTTTGAATTGTAAATTAACATGTGCATTAGTCGTTTTGGACTTCTGGTCTTATCACTCATGGCATGTTTTTATGACGAGTGTTTCTGAATTATGGGTCTCCCCATCTCAGTTACGTCATTTACATTGAGTGTGGAAAAAAACGAATAGTTATTGCATGAAATTGATAAATTATTATTCAGCCACTCTGGTCTAAATTAGTTAGATGAAAACAACGGTTATAAAAATGCACACACACACATGTGACACGCGAATATCTAATGAAAGGTCAGTCTGTGGTATATATAAATATTATGACTAGAGGAAATAACACATTTGCTTCATTTGTTTCGTGAAATGCATCTGATGAAGATCTACGGTAATGTAGATCGAAATAT
Organism: Eudiplozoon nipponicum; assembly: GCA_029291075.1. Classification (NCBI taxonomy): domain Eukaryota; kingdom Metazoa; phylum Platyhelminthes; class Monogenea; order Mazocraeidea; family Diplozoidae; genus Eudiplozoon; species Eudiplozoon nipponicum. Next base: position 4,564 of record JAQBSW010014444.1, read on the forward strand.
TATGAAAAAAGAAATTTACTGGAACAATGAAAGCTGCGTTAGTCAAAACGCAGATCAGGTAATTTCAATTAATTCAGTACCGCACAAAAAACATTCCTTCAAGAAACATTTAACATGGAATTATAGCAGTAATACCGTTAAATGGTATAATAAATATACGTTAACGAAACAACAAATCGTGAGGCAAGTGTCAAATATTTCCTTTTTAAATATTTGTTTAAAACATGATGTTATTCCTAAATGTTTTCGTTTTAAATTAAATTTTTAAGTTAAATGCTTATGGCATGTCTCTTAAGCATGACCTTTGTATAAATATTATAAAAACTTTGATTCGTGATTTAGTTAAACGCAAGATTATACTTATTAAGAAAAAAACTAAACTAAGATCGATGTTAACTTCTCTTTTGCACGCAGATGATTTTAAATGCATTGAGGATTTCAGTGATAAAGCCCGTAATAGAGAAATAAAAAAGTAAGAATTAGACATGATAAAAAATTAGCTGACTTGGGAATTTATAGACCCCAAGAAAGTGATAATTTAATCGGGACTAATAGAATAGTAAATCTATCAACATTAAGAAGGATCAAGTTGAACTACTTAACCGTGGTTTAAACATGGCTATTCCTAATGAAAGATCGGTTAGAAACGAATTAATTACTGAGGCTGTCAAAACGGCAAAGCTTCTATTGGATAATGATAGGGTGAAATTTGAATTAGACGTTGCCTCAATGGTTTTAACACACAAAGAGGGTAAGGTTAAGCCTAATTATGAAATTAAACGTCTCAGAAAGGATTTAGTATCAAATAATGTTATATGTCTTAAGGCGGATAAAGGAGGAGCTACAGTTCTGATGAATCAATCTGATTATGACAATAAAATGATAGAACAGTTAAGTAATGCTGAAGTATACACTAAAATAACAAAAGACCCTACTGATAAATTACAAGGGCAAGTAAAATTATTAATCAATAATATGATTGCTAATGAAGAATTGGATTCGACGCATGGTAACACTCTCATTCAAAGAGATACCGTAGCACCCAGAGTTTATGGTTTAGTTAAAGTGCATAAGCCGGGTAATCCTTTAAGAATTATAGTGAATGTACAACACTCCCCAACATATAAAATTTCAAAGTTTTTGTGCCATAGAATAAGAAAATATTCCTATTTCTTAGAACATACCTTGCTTAACTCATATCATTTGGTTGAAATTATTGATAAATATGTACTAGATGAAAAAGGATAGATTAGTAAGCTTAGATGTAGTATCTATGTACACAAATATACCGGTACCTGAGGCTCTGGATTGTTTTAGACGTTTCCTAGTTGATCACCCATTAATATTAGAAGGAAGCAAAATGACGTTAGGACACGTCATGGAGATGATGTATATTTGTATGTCCTCTACTTACTTTAAATTTCGTAAGGAATTTTATAAACAAATTAGGGGCGTTCCAATGGGACAACCTTTGTCGGTCCCAATAGCCAATATCTTTATGCATTATTTGGAAAATAATCTGTTGGATAAGACTCCATTAAAACCAAAATTGTACCTACGTTTCTTGGATGATATATTACTCATCTGGAACCATGGTGACAATGAATTGGTAAATTTCTTAAATTTAGCTAATCGAATGAGCGAACTACAATTTACCTTAGAAAGGGAATCGTCGGGTGAATTACCAGATATAAAGCATAGGAAGTTAGAATTAGACAGACTACGCGATATATTTAAGACTAATGGTTACCCTCCCCATTTAATAGATACAACAATGAGGGACATGGTGAAGAAATTTAATCCTAGTTTGAGATACATAAAAGCAGATAAGGAGAAGGAAGAGCGGAAGATCATGGTATTACCGGACTCTATATTAAGTAGGAAAGTGAAATCAATAGCTTTAAAATACAATATAAGGACCGTTTTAAGACAGCCCCTTACACTAGGCACTATACTCCCTAACCAAAAAGAAAAGATTGAACCCTTAGACACTTCAGGAGTGTATGAGATCCCATGCAATGATTGTAGTCTCAAGTATGTTGGTGAGATCATGCGTCCAATAAAAGTTAGAAGAGGTGAACATAAAACTGCGTGTAAGTATGGACATATTGCTAAATCAGATCTTGCTCGTCATGTAGTGGAGACTGGGCATACTATCGACTGGGAGGAATGCAAACGCATAGCAATATGTAGTCGTAATAGGGTGACGAGATTGATTAGGGAATCTATAGAAATTAAATCTAGAGATGATATTATGAATGAAACAGCTGTTGAAAAATCTTTAGGTCCGATTTGGAATACTGCACTAGCTAATGGAAAGAAAAGGCAATTGCATGAATTGGTAACTGAATCTAGCTCCAGTAAAAGATTAAGAACATCAGATTAAGATTGACTAATTATTAGGCTTTTATTCAAGAAATGAATAAACAATTATGAATATAGCCTTCAAAATTCATCTCTAACTATTCATTTGATTTTAAAACAAATAGTGATTTCAACCTTAATTTTCTGTTTACACCCCCACCCTACGCATTGGAAATATTCTAATAATACAATATTTATAAATAATAATTTGTCTGACGTGTGCAAAGGGTAAATTAATGTCTATTGACTGCAGTTTCATTTAGATGTACGTACATGTGTATCAAAATAATTTAACCAAGTTTTTTCTAGTTATGCATACACATACACATGCACATGCGTGGCGTGCGCCAATAACTGTTTTTAACTTATCTATCTTGAGTATAACTTAGTGGTTTGAATTGTAAATTAACATGTGCATTAGTCGTTTTGGACTTCTGGTCTTATCACTCATGGCATGTTTTTATGACGAGTGTTTCTGAATTATGGGTCTCCCCATCTCAGTTACGTCATTTACATTGAGTGTGGAAGAAAACAAAACGAATAGTTATTGCATGAAATTGATAAATTATTATTCAGCCACTCTGGTCTAAATTAGTTAGATGAAAACAACGGTTATAAAAATGCACACACACATACATGTGACACGCGAATATCTAATGAAAGGTCAGTCTGTGGTATATATAAATATTATGACTAGAGGAAATAACACATTTGCTTCATTTGTTTCGTGAAATGCATCTGATGAAGATCTACGGTAATGTAGATCGAAATATTATGAAAAAAGAAAATTACTGGAACAATGAAAGCTGCAAGTTAGTCAGCAGATCAGGTAATTATATGGGCTTATTCTATCGAATAATATTATTCATGCATTTGTAAATTGCGTATATATATACATATATATATATATATGTATATATATATATATATAGAGTATATATATATATATATATATATATGTATATATATATATATATATATATAAAATGTGATGTTTTGCGTGTGAAATTCTAAAAGGCATTCCTTGCTGAATAGCTTGCTGAAGAATAGGCTCAATTGCACTTATGTATCACAATACATAATGGATTCCAGAAAGGATAGCCAGGTCGATAACATGGACTCCTTTTGCAATAGATTTTTACAGCATTGATCACATTGAAGTAGCTTTTTGAATAACCGATATCGCAAATAAGTGTTTCCGGCAAGTAAATTGCTGGTCTTCTTCTTTTTTTCAAGATTTTTGCTATCCTCCGTATTAACTGCTCTAGCCTGCGATACCGAATATTTTTGTGGCCTTCTCTGACAGACCCTTGAGCAATGCAATCCGCGTTTCTCATCTAGATGCGACGTTGCGAACAAATTCCAAAGGAAGGTTGACAGAGCTGTCTATGCGGTGGCACACATATTCAGTAATTGTAGTGAAGTGGCTATAAATTCCACTGAATATTATATATAATCAGTAATAAAATATTTACTGGTTACATTTTATTGATAAATTAATTTAATAAGTTATAATCAAAGTATTAGTGAAAATTGCAATGTGGAATTTTGAGCATCTGAACTACAGAATTATTCGCACGAAAATGGAGAAGTTTGATCGAAATAGAATAGTGAAATAGCAATGCAGCTTTTGGAAGCGAACAAATTTTCGGATCAGGTCTATGCCTGCAGAGAATGTACACGGTTTTATGAAAAAAATATTACTCAAGAGTTGTACGCATGGGTTACGAACACGGAAACGTTAATGTGATACTAAATTTTAAGGCCGAATTAAGGTATAACATAATGTAATAGGTATTGCATACAAAATGACAAATCGTTTCATTAAATCAAGTTTGCGTGCTTGAAGTAAACACCAATGCCTTTGTATTTAACCATTCGTCAAACAACGTGACAAATCATTTTTTTTAAATCAGAATTGTATGCCAAATTCAGCATGAACAATGGGTAAAATATCATGCCAACATGTATTTTGTTCATACTGGTGATACATCATGTGAATCCAACACAACGACAAAAACACACATTATATATATATATATATATATATATGAATTTCTTGTGGAATCCTAAATAATATATTATAAATTGTGTAGCGTACTAAGTGACATATTGCTTTTAAACAAAGACAAGCTGTCGCAAATTAGAATAATAATACCAAAACCTTACGCGCAGCATAAATTTCGACATTATATATATATATATATATATATATATATATATATATATATATATATATATATACAACTACAAAGATTTTATAGTGGATAACTAAATAATATGCTATCATATAATTTGTGTGGCGTACTATGTGACATATTTTTTCAACTATTATCAGAATAATGTTGATATGTCATCTCGAACAATCGGTATAATCGCATATTCATTTGCGTTTCGGAATATCGGCGACACATTAGTAGTAGCCAGCAATATGATTAAAAGCAACCATATATTTTGACAAGAAAAGTGGGCAAATGAACAGTGAAATATCGCTTGCGAATGTACATTTAAGTAGCCTTAGTATACACATTTGTCGTCAGTGCGACTTTGAAGCCAACTAACGTGATATGTGAAATTTCTATCATAATTATCAACGCTATTTCAACAAAATTGACTATTACAAACAATTTTGAATACGTGCTTTGTATTCTGGCCTTGAACGCTAATGTAACCATATTTCGTGAGAATCATGACGTCATTCTTTCTTCTGGACAGCCTAAAATCTATGCTTTTTTGTATTGCTAACTTTGCAGCAAATTTAATCAAATATGGCCATATTATATTATAAGAGTTGGCTTCGAAGTCGCATTTTTGAAGACTTCGAATGAAGGCGCCTCAAATACCACTTGGATACGCAAAAATATATGCGATTGCACCGTTCCACTGTTTCACATATTTTGTCCAAATAAATAGCTGAAATTGGGCGAAGTGACGTCTGCTCTAGCTTAGTCGTCAGTCAGCACGGACGACTATCTACACGAGGTTATTCCGTTTGTTAATTCCACGTTGGAAAGTAATTCTTGCTCTATTTGAACTTATTTTTTACTAGATATGCAATATAAATATCTTAGTTATTTGCAATAAATAATATATATATATATATATATATATATATATATATATATATATATATATATGGTAGATATAGTAGATATCTCAGTATATGATGTCATGGTAGTGAAATAACATAAATACCAATCAAAGCAGAATATTAGGCCTTATTAAGTTACATGCTGCAATTGTTTTTCTAATGTTCATTAGAAAATACCTTATCTCAAGCATAATTTTAACAATCTTTATGAGCATATTACCTATTTTATATATATATATATATATATATATATATATATATATATATACCAGTAGGTTGAATTCCCGCGTTGTAGGAAACGTTAAACGACTTAGATTTTTTTTACTGATTGAGTGCTTAAATCATGAGTCGCCAAAATGCATGAGACACTTATGCCAATGTGAATGTACAGTTTGTTCATGCTGACGTTAACATATCCTTTTCGTCTTATTTGAACTGGTTCTTTTTTGGACAAGCATTACTTAGTGCTTAAAAAACATATATTTTAGATCTACAGAAGGAAGAATGTTTAAAAAAATATTATTTATTTCTTTGAACAATGTCATGGCAATCATTAAATGTGATTAATAATGTAGATCTAGACCATAATATAAGGCTTTCTTAGTGCAGTAGGGGTTCAGAATAATATAATATTCTCAGTTGTAGTAAAATATATCCCATTTGCAAAAGCGTGGTGTTCGTACTCTTGACAGGTATTCTACATAATCTGCAAGGTGTGTCGGTTTTCAATTAATTTTGATGAAGATTTTATATGAATTTAACTCAATAATATGTTGAATAAGTATGTGCATAGAGGATTTCATTGTTTATCTACAACAAACTTTTTGACGCAATAAATTTTAGGATTTTGGTGTAGTACCCGCTCCTACGGATAAGTGGCTCATAAGCACGACAGCCTTGTGTATATGAGACTATAACGTTTGTAACTGTTAACGTTGGCATACATTCCCGGTTCTATTTTAACCTATTTTTAATAGGTACGCATTATATAGTGTATATTGTCATAAAAGTTAATTCTCCGCGAGAAAGAATATATGAACATTATATATTTTATTGAGTTATGGCCCTTCCCTAATCCAATTGTTTTGGTAAGCTTTCTTCACCTAAAAGTATATATAAAACCATAACTTATTTTTCATGACTTATTTTTGGAAAAGATGGCGCCTAGGATAAACGCTAAAAGGGATAAGCTACGCAATAGTTAAAGGAAGCTAGTCTGAACTTTAGAGATTAGTTTATACGGACACTTCGTTTGAATCACCTATCACATGGTTAAAGAAGATATGAGAAACGCCACTGTCAACTCACATGTCTTCGTGAAATAAAGAATAACTAAAATAAAAATTAACTCGAAAACACGTTTTTTGTTTGGACAAATAAGCGTACGATTTCGGCGTGGTTTGCAAAATATGAAAAAGACAGGTGAACAAATGCCAATACTTTAGCAACTATCATCAGAAACCGGTTGCTTAAGCACGAAAATTCCGCTGTTGTAAAAAATACAATGAACAACGAATGAGTTTATGAATAACAGAAGCTATAATCCCAATTATTAGCTAAAAAATTAGATGAAGTTAGACAAATTTACAGCATAAATTAAAAGGCCACATCTTG
>JAQBSW010014445.1:0-11632 GCA_029291075.1 Eudiplozoon nipponicum
CGATCATATGCTAGAAACGGGATACCCAGTTTATTTGACGAATTTATCATCTATACATAAAGCAAAATCAGAAAAATTATTATATATTTATGAAGCCCTTTATATAAAACAACAAACGCCGTGCCTAAATATTCCAAAGTTTCATCAACATTATATTCTAATCGACTGGCCACAAATCACACAACCCAACAACAATTTACTAGCATCCAGGCAAGACCAAACACCCCCTCGACCAGACTCAACAAACATTTGATCGGATTGGCAACAAACTGAAGGGGAAAAAGCAGCTGCACATACTAGGACAGAAATTTCGAAACCATATGACTATTCAAAATTGAAATCCGCACCTGCGCTGTTAACAAGTGGAGAAAACAAAAATACGAACAAGGGGAAACGAAAGACGTCGAAAAATATCATTCACACACGTAACAGCCAACAATGCGAACAGTTGGTTAACTCTCAAGCCATCAATACAATAATGAACAGATCTCAGACATCATTTTGCAATACAGCGAGAAAGACCTTTACGTGCAAACAGGCACACACAGACACAAACGCATACACACTTACCAATCGCCCAAAAAATAAATAGAAGTAAAACAGTCAGAATTTTTGCCACCCACATAATCAAATGAAAACCTAGAATTCATATAAATGAAAGATTGTAACGCGATGTTTAGTATTCTCAAAATAAATGGCTGTTATCCACTTTGTTATTAATGTTTTTTCCTCCTAATTACAAATATACTGTGTAATATTCCAAGGCAATGGACATTGAGGTTGGGATTGAAAGATTCTGTTATGAACTAGTAAGTGGCTACTCCTCAGAAGCATTCCACAAACAAGAACTAAAAGTATAGAAATTCAAAGCTTGGGAAAATCACGGAGACTTAAAAAGGCAGCCATATCATAACAACGAGGTAAATGCGAGAATTCAGGAAACCACAATTAAACAAAATTAGACGGCTTTCTACGCCAGAAATCGGTCATGAGTTGCCGTATGTGAAGAATCTGCATCTATATACGAGAATATAAATAGTAGTTCAAAATTCAAACAATGAAGTGCACAAAAAGAGGACAACAATATGGGAATACGTTTTGATTTCAATGGCTAATCCAGAAAAGATAAATAAAAACTAATAGAAAGAATTAATTAAAAAAGTGATTTAAAAAAATTCCACATGAATATGCTGCAAACCAACAACTGAGAGAGCTAGTCTTCGGAACATCGATGTATGAAGTCAAATATCACAAACCTGCTAAGAGCCACTGCAACTACTATAGAAAATAATAAATATATAATTATGGAGACAATCAAGAACTCTCTCAAGATATTGAACGAACTAATGTGGGGAAACGTCCACGACAACAGAATGGTTTCGCCATTATTGACTAAAATCTCACATGAAAAGCGAATTTGTATATGTGATTAAGAATGAAATACCAGATTTCCCTGTTAGCTTTAATAAGCTGAACAAGGTCGGCATTTCTAACAGTTCATTGGTGAATTTATGGTAAGCTCCATTATAAATTTGTAGAATACGTATACGTCTATCACACTAAGAAGACTAACTGGAAAAAAATAATTGATCATTGAAGACATTACAAAAGCCACGTGGATGAACCACAATTACTCATTCCACAAGGAGTAAACCCAACAGAAATTCTGAAACAAGTCACTGAAACCAATTAACATACGAAATTTACACTAGAGATAAATACTCTTCAACTATTGAACATCAGGTTACGCAAGTAGAAAACGGTCTGGCAATGACAGCACAGAAAAGCTACGTTAATCAGACTATTTATTCACCACAACAGCCGTGTTTTAAAATACTACAAGTCTAAGCTTGCAATTCAAAGTTGGTTTTTCGCACAAGGTGCAAGCAAGATTTGTCTCAAATTCACTTCATACTTTTCTCACGAACTGTATATTTTTTCTTTGCGAATAAATCAACAGCTTGATTTCTTAATTTTTTGTGGAATGTGGCGTTTAACGTCTAATGGAAACGTAAGACTCAAATATTTCCAAAAAAACCTGGCTACTCTATCCTTTGAATAGAATAGAATATCTTTATTTGGATTCAAATCACACATGTTCCATCAAATAATAAAATTGGAAAATGTACAATATAAAAAGATATCACATCACATAAATATGTGCAATTAGTCTATGTAGATAAGTAAATCTCCTAGTTGTATTACAATTTATCAGCATCAGAAAGTTCGGCTGTAAAGAGTGATAGATTCTTCATCAAAAATAGGAAAATTTAAGGTATAATTCGAGTGTAACATTTTGCAAAAAAAGGGAACCATGACTAGCAATTGATTGTATGTATTGTTGATTAACATGATGATATAATGCATAACATTTCAATTTTAATAATACAAAACTTGAAGATAGAATCTCGAGAAGTTATGCTGCTGAAAACAATTAATCCTGTCTTTTATTTAACCATGAGAAAGTATTATCATAATCAAAATTAAAAATATCAGCAGGATTGTACACTTTTTCTAGTTCGGTAGATAAAAATTTAAAAGACATTTTAGATGGAGGCGTTTCTCTAAGCCCCTTTGGCAATTGATTGTAAATTTTGTAAATTTTTGAAAAAGAGAATAGCTTGCTCGCAACATTCCCCACCAAAGGTGGAGATATTGCAAAATGACCAGATCTAGTTCCAACTTCATGACTCTTTCTTATTGGATTCATATAGGCACCAGTCCACTGGTTCAAATGGAAAACTTTTATGCAATAGCACATCCTCCGAAACCATAAAGGTTGCAGTGATACAAACTGTAATCTAGTGGCGTATATAGTGCAGGAGATAGGACTAATTTGTTTCACAACTTTTCTTTGTACAGCTTCTATCTTATTGGACAAACCCTTTTTTAATGGATTCCAAGTAGCGGCAGCATATTCTAGTATCGGTCTAATCCATATTATAAACATTTTAAATTTTATTTCATTCGATAAGATATTTCTATTTATTAGTGCCCATCTGTTCTTGGCACTGCCTACTATCCTTTCAATATGTCTCTCAGCAGAAGCTGTACATTGAATAGTTATGCCTAAATCCTTAATTTCTTGCATAAGTTTAATCTCAAAAACATCATTAATCACAGCATCATGAAAATAAACATAATTAAATTCTGTTCTGTTACCTATTTTTAAAGCTCTTGTCTTTTTACTGTTTATTCTCAGTCCTAGTGTTAACAATCGAGCCCTAAATCGAAATTACGAGTCATCATTATATGTAAAATTACCTACTTATCCGGTCCCTATCTATATCGCTCGTTTTTGTGGTGTCAAATATTTACCGTTCAAAATATTAAATCAGAATCGCACATTTGTCTGCTGCATTATGTATATACATAAAATGTCTGATTTGTTGTGTGCAGTTCTTTTCTAGTCCATTTATAGTATAAATTACTCAGTTTGCCGCAGCAGTAGAAAGTAACTTTCATTGCATCTACTCAGAAATGTGGCAATTTGCACGACTCGTATCTTTCGTTTTTTGCCTTATTTATTGTTCCAATTTTTTTCTTCCCTTAGCCGTAACAATACCATTCGTAGTTTCCCATATTTTTTTAAAATTAGTACGACTTATTAAATGCTTTTATTCAAATATTTAACATTACCATGCTTTCATGGAGCGGAATTGATTTCTACCATCGGTGCATTGACAAAAGGTTAACGTTTAGAATCACTTTACTTGGGGACATTTTAAATGCCTACATTACCTCCGGACAAGTCATCTGTCGACCTTAAACACCACCTACAATAGCCACACAGTCAACATGGGAGTACAATGTGTAATTAATCGACCAGTCTTGTGGTCAAGTACAAGATGGTTAACAAGCTCATAAATCTGTCTACTGAAAAAGACTTCACTACCACTTGGAGAAGTGAGTATTGAAATAAGCATTTATATAATTAAACGAACATTGGTTGCGCGGGCGTTGATAACAATTATTATAATCAAGGTTGCGGTCCTGTTATAAGCATCAACCCATTAATTACTTACATTTTCGGTTTAAACTAAGCATTGTATAATGTACAAAAGGCAATTCATCCAGTAGACCGGTTTCGTCTTTATTGGAACTCATCATGAACTATCCAGAAATTGCCGCGGGCAGGGCTCCAACCTGGGTACGTCTGCATCGGGATCTGGTGCTTCAACCACTCGCTTTATGTGGAGCTCATATGGCATCCATTTAGACCCAAAGTTCCAACTAACTAATCTGTCATTACTAGACAGATTTGCGACGGTTAGATTGGAACTTTGGGTCTAAATGAGCTCCACCTAAAAAAATTAGACTAACAAGTTACTCCAAAGCAAATGTTCCCCAATTTGAGCTCCATCCGTGGTAACATTCTGAACAGTACTAGAATAGTTTCAATTGGACGCAATGGGTCTATTTGGGTGAATTGATCTTGTCATCTTCTACAATGTTTGGCTTATACTGATATATATATATATATATATATATATATATATATATATATATATATATATATATATATATATATATATATATATATATGCAAGTATGTATTAGGTGTTGCAGCAGTAACAAATTAGTTAGTTGGTTTATCCTTCTGGTCACAACTGAACTAATTTGTTACTAGGTTCGCAACACCTAATACATACTCGCAATTTAAGTAGTTGTTCTGAGAACGTTTGGAATATACAGATATTCCGATATACCATACACCGCTTGCTAAGAATTATTAACTCTTATCAATACGCTAATCATAGCTCAACAATAACCACACATACTCTTTTAAGTTTTATATATTTTTATTTCAATTCTCAACGAACTTGTAAACTTTCATGAATAACAAACATTACCAAAATACTAGACGAAATACACTATATCCTATCCATAAATAATGATGAAAATGTACTATTTATAGACATCTCTAAGGCTTGTGATGCAATATCCAAATATACCATTGTTAAAGAACTCGGTCATCTAAACATTTGAACAGGCAAAAAATTGATTTTAAAATACCTCCAATACAGACAAGCCGTCACCACACTGGACAGAATGTCACCCTTGTCACTATCGATCAATTCTAGTTCCCTAAGGTTCAAAATTGAAATAGCTTTTCTTTAAGGTCACTCTCCCCTTAACAAACAACGCGATCAGACATGGAAATATTATCAAATAAGCACAAAAAGCCTCGATTGTATATCTATTAGTCCCAATAGTTGAGGTACAACCATTGAAAAATTCAATAATATATCCAGAACATGCACTTCATATTTCAAAATTTAACCATTAGGATCAACACAAATTGAATATTTTTTAAAATTTCGTAATATAATATTCCGAGAATAGCTATCATACGTGTGCAAAATGCTTCTGGATCGCACGATTAAATAAAATCAAATAACACCTTTTTATTTTTATATCGATCTTTGCCGCCGAGCATAATACCATACTGTTTGCGTTCATATAGCAAACTCGAAGGAGCACTATAAAACTGTTTATCTACGACATGCACAGCTATCAAGCAGTTTTCTTCCTCAAGAAGTATAAGCCTAACTGTTATCATTATTGATAAACATTGACTAGGCACCGTCCCACTCATTCGTACATAACACTTTTTTATTTGCATTTGATATTTTACATTGTCGGGCCAGATAACCCTGGTTACCAAATAAAATGTCTTATTACTGTTAAGTATTCATTTTTAACTAAATTACCCGGAAGTGAACAGAGTTCATTTACACTGCGAGGTATATCTCCATTAAAATTTTCTTTGATCATATCGCAAGTGCGTTTGATGAAATTTGCTTTTTGCTTAAATTTAAATACTTTATCAAACCTTATAAAATCCTACTGGGTAAATAAGTTGTGCAAGTGTTTCTTCGCTTGTTTCAAGAAGTCTATCAAGTGTACATCCATGCTGGATTAATTTGGTCATAGCAGCTGATGTGACTTCGTCCTTTGTCTGGCTAGAAAGCATTAAGCTTATCAAAATCTGTAGTCTTTGATTATTTGGTAAATCGTTTCTATCCGCTAATCGTTCGCAACCCATTGTATCCACTGGTGCTGAACGTAGCGAACGCATTTCTTTTATATTATATAGTTGTTTTTCCCAGTTCGAAGGAACAAACGGAATATCCTTCTTCGAATTATCATTATTATTCTGTTTGGTTGAAACGCCACTTATCAGTCTTCGCGACATTTCAACGCGAAACCTCAAGAAAATTAAAAACTAGAGGGTAATTAAAACATTTAAACACAATTTACTAATCTTTATAACGCGCTTTTAAATTGTACATTTTCAAGCTCGAAAACAAATTATGAGACGGTACACCGTGAAAAACCACAAAAGTAATATGTTGAACGGTCTCAAAAAGAACCGTTACACGTTTAGTTGTGATTTAGAGGCTCCAAACCATTTAGTCAATGAGAACTCCATATACGGCAAGTCTGATTCAGTTTTAATACACCTCTATGAGTATGATAAGTTGTTTTCATCTTCCACATCTATTAAATTCATGCTTACAATATTTTGTGCTAATTTGTTAGTGTCCTCGAACATAAGATTAGCTTACATGTGTAACGACACAAATTAATGGCCGACATATTGCGTAAATTAAATTCAATTTTATTTACGTTGCACCAATGAGAAAAAAGCGAAACTTGCCGTTTAACCAATAGTGTGCAAGTAGACATGGCATGCTATTTAAGCACGGCAATTTACCATGCAAGTCAGTTGTCGCATTTGCATTCTGCTTTGCGTTACGCGTGTGCGTTCTGTCGGCTGTCAATACCTACGCTGGTGATTTGATTGTTTCACCAACAATTGGCTACATCCGTGACTCATCTTGTTGCGGTACAACCAGCGAGACGAGCCAATTAATTGCAGAACCTGAACGACGTTTTCCACATCGTGATTACAACTCGACAACAGGAGGAACAACAGCCAGAGTCCACCCAAGGCTCTAGGACATCTTCACACTCTGAATAATTCAGGAGAACGCACGACCAGGCCCTCTTAAGGGCCCCCTATCAGTAACAAATCTATATTCAGAGCACCTTAACCGAGTTTGTAACGTCGTACGGCATTTACTTGAAGCCGGGGCGTTTACAAAATTGGCGACCGCGCCAGGATATTGATTATTGTTCTGATTTTTTTGGTATAAATAAAATTGACTTCCTTTTTCATTTATTTGGGATAAAAATAGATTAACATTTGCGTTTTCTTTACCCTAATCGTGGTCTTCTGGGAATTTTGTTGGGTATATATTCGTGGATTTGTGTTGAATTTTTTTGGGGGATATAATAATAATACATTGGCATCAAAGGCCAACGGGGCCTCTGTTCATCTTTTCTACGTACAAAACGGTACCGTACGTACTCGACAGGCTCAATTGCGGATAATTTCAATTTTTGGAAGCAGTTACTGTGACGTGCTTTTGTTCTGCGCTCATTCAACTGTGGAAGCTGTTTGTGGGTAAGCGTTTCGTTAAAGTATATTTATATATTTTCATATTGCTTATAAATTTATGCTTTTAAGATCCCGTAAGATTGTTAGAATGTCAGGTCCAATTTTAGATATTGATGTTCCTGTTTGGGATGGAGATAGTGAACTATTCTTTATGCGCGTAGACTCCGCTTTCTCCCCGTTTCCTGATTATGACAGTCATCAAAAACTGTCGAAGGTTTTTGCTAAACTACCTTCTGAATTGCAGCGACGGATTTATCCTAAGCTTGAGGCCATTAGGAAGCTACCTAATCCCATTTTGGGCCTACAAAACGAAGTAGAATCCTTGCTTGGGCCCACAGAGACTGAGCAGATAATAAACAAATATGCGCAGTTAGACATGCCAAATCTTGGCCCCATCGAAATACTGAGGGAATTACGGAAACGTTGGTATAAAACCAACATTTCTGACCATGAGGCTAAGGTTGTTTTTATTAACAATCTTCCACAAACATTAAAACTCTTTGCCAGACAGCTCCCCAACACTCTCTCTATAGATGACTTATCTGAGAGATGTGAGTTAGAATATAGGGTTTTGGAACCCAAAGTGAATCCATCATCCTTTTCTTCACCCCCGCAAGATGATAGACTCTCCTCTTTAGAGAGGACAGTGGCGAACATGGCTAAAGTTCTAGAAGGATTGGCCATTACCAAATCCGAGCTAAATCAAGTGAATGCTCGACCCAAATTCGTTCCTAAGCCCAATTATAACGGTAGGCGGCGATCGAGATCTCCGCAATCCTTTAATAAATATGCCCCAAAGAACTGGTGTTATAACCACCAGAAGTTTTTTATGCATGCCAAGTCTGTCTTTGTCGTTCCGAAGAATTTCCGAATGAGTGCCAATTTCCACAGCTGACGGAAAGGACAACAGACCGCAGGCACAAGGGTGCATCAGTATCGGGAAACGTCTGGCGCAGGAAGTAGAAGACCGTACTTTCTGCACATCAACGGCATCAACGGCGCTACAGGGAAGAAGCCAACTACAATCCGACATCCCTGTCGACTCTTTTCGTCCACGCCGAATTTTTCACATAGAGAACCAAACGGACAACGCCGGTCGCAATCACCAGCCTACTTGTTTGCATGACCCGGCCAAACAGCCCAACGAGCTTCTGCACCTTCTTGATTTCAAAACTGGCGAAGAGTTCATCGTAGACACAGGTGCGGCAGTCTCAGTTCTCAAAGGTGATTCAATGGCCGAGATGTCGCTAGGCGTTCTTCTCGCAACAGCTACAGGCGAGCCCATACCAACATATGGCTGCCGGTACCGCACACTCAACATAGGTCTACGACGTGAATTTTCCCACAACTTCATCATTGCCAAGGTCTCACATAATATAATAGGCCTTGATTTCCTTCTAAAATTTCGGCTCATTGTTGATCTTGCCAATCAAAAGATCATCGACCCCTCCACCGGACTTGAGCAAAGTTTTTGGACACTTGCCTCCGAGCGTTTGGAGTTACAGGTCATTCAGCCAACCCCAGTGCATCATTCAGCAGAGATATCAGCAGCTCTTCGAAAATACAAATCGCTTTTCGATCTTAACAAGTCAGAGCTACGAGTCTCCAACACGATGCATCATATCGTCACAGAAGGACAACCTATTGCACTCAAGAAGCGACCACTGGCTCCTGCTAAGCTGAAAGCTGCCCAAGAAGAATTCTCAAGGCTTTTGGAAGAGGGAATCATCAGACCATCGAAAAGTTCATGGGCGTCACCACTGCACTTAGTCTCTAAATCAAACGGATCGTACAGAGCCTGTGGAGACTACCGTAAGCTAAATTCAGTGACAAAATCTGATGCATATCCTATTCCAAATATTAACACTTTACTTGAAAAACTCAACGGCAGCAATTTCTTCTCAGTGATTGACCTCAGACAAGCGTACCATCACATCCCGGTAGCACCAGAGGATATCGAGAAAACTGCAGTCATCACTCCATTTGGCCTTTTTGAATATCTTTACATGCCTTTTGGACTTAAGTGTGCTACTCAGACATTTCAAAGATTCATAGACAACATACTTCGCGACGACTCTGCTTATTGTATGTCATATCTCGATGACATTATGGTATTCAGTCCAGATCTAGAATCTCATGCGAAACATCTACGAAATGTCCTCTCACGCTTATCCAACCACGGACTCAAGATCAACTGTGACAAGACGCAGATTGCAACTTCATCCGTCGACTTCTTAGGGCATCGTATCACGGCCCAAGGTATTCAACCGTTGCCGTCAAAGACGAATTCAATCAAGAATATCAAGTCACCAAGGACTGTGAGCGAGTTGCAGAAAATCCTGGGAGTACTAAACTATTATCGCAAGTTCCTTCCGGGCCTTTCAAAACAACTTTATCCTTTGTGCAGGCACCTGCGGAACCGAAAAGGACTTAGCAAGAATTCCATCATTGCTTGGTCATCCGAAGACGAGGAATTACTTCGACTTGCCATCAACTCGTTAGCAAATGCCACAATGCTAACACATCCAGATTTTGAAAAGCCATTTCTACTCACGACAGATGCTTCTGAATTCGCTATTGGAGCCACGTTGGAACAAGAGATCGACGGAGTTCGGAAGCCTATCAGTTTCTACTCGCGTACTCTCCAACCAGTAGAAACGAGGTACGACACTTTCGGCCGAGAACTTCTCGCCATCCACGACGCAGTGCGCCATTTTATCAGCATCATTGGCAGTAGCAGATTTGTTGTTTTCACAGATCATGCACCACTAGTTAGCGCACTTCGAAACGCAACTTCATCTATCGCCAAGTACCCTGCCAGAGTGGAAAGACAGCTTTCTCGTCTAAGCGAATGGCAATTTGACGTCTTTCACGTCAAGGGCAAACAGAACTTCATTGCAGATGCCCTGTCCAGGCCAGACGTCTCTCTACAACCACCTTCGCCGTCACCATTCACTGTCAACTCCGTGGCACTCAGTGAACCTGCACTAACGCCAACTCTCCTGCGAACTGAACAACGCGGTGACATTCACATTCAAAGATCAATAGCCCGTCACCCAACCAAGTTCATATGCCGTCTGTGGGAAGGCTTACCAATTGTTTACTTCACGGGTACGCAGCCCAACAAGCCAGTTCTGCCGACCAGCCTTCAGAGAAAAGTTTTCGATTCAATTCACTCAATTTCTCACCCAGGAAGCCAAGCGACTGTCCGACTTCTTACAGATCGTTTCTGGGGTCACAGACTTAGGCAGAATGTTAAACGATGGGTCTCAGAGTGTGCTATTTGTCAGAAAAACAAGATCACACGACACACTCGTTCTAAGTTGCAACATTTTCGATCTACTTCTCGCCTAGCCATCGTCCACATCGACATAGTTCATCTGACAAAGGTTCAAGGTTTCAGCTACCTTCTAACTATGATCGATAGATTTACACGGTGGCCTGCGGCATTACCTCTTGGCACCATTTCTGCAGACGAAGTAACTAACGGTTTTATCTCTGCATGGATATCCAATTATGGTGTTCCCAATGAGGTCATCACGGACAGAGGCACTTGCTTCTCATCTGATCGTTTCAAAACCACCTTGCGGTACATGGGATGCATCTTACGCCAGACGACTGCCTACCATCCCCAAGCTAATGGCATGGTAGAGAGAATGCATAGGGAACTCAAAGCTGCTTTAGCATCCTCGTCCATTAATGGCAACTGGGTCGATGCACTACCTTTAGTTCTGCTTGCCATGCGTTCCCGTACTCGTGAATCCATTAAAACGTCTGCGTCACAACTCTTGTATGGCATGGATCTACGCCTGCCTAGTCAGCTCCCACGTCTACTACCGGCACAAGATGACCCACAAGACGAAGCTACCCGCCTTCGACTTCATTTCGGTAACATGTCTGAACAGCAGCCGAGACACACGCCTCGTCCAGTCTTCGTTCACCCACAGCTCCACAGCTGCAAGAGAGTACTCGTTCGCAACGATAATGCTGTTGCACCACTACAACCAAAGTATCGCGGTCCTTACCCGATTTTGCTCAGACAACCAAAATACTTCATTATTATGCAAGGCGCTACACCGACATCAGTAAGCATAGACAGGTTGAAACCGTTTATCGAACCGCCTGATCCTGAGAGCGTTCAACCTTCTACACACGTCTCAGGCT
>JAQBSW010014446.1:0-11627 GCA_029291075.1 Eudiplozoon nipponicum
ATTAAGCAATATTTGATTGCGCGGGTGGTGATAGCAATTCTGTAAATCAAGTTTGCGAGCTTGAAGTGAACACCAATCTCATTGTACTTAACCAGTCGTCGAACAACATAGCAAAATTACCGCCAGTCGCAACGCACTGACGCGTTTCGATCTTCCATGGTCATCATCAGAGTACGACGGCAAACTGACTAACAAGGATCAATCCGTATTGCATATATATTGGAAAGCATAATTAGATATGTGGTTCTCACCTCTAGTAGTCTCGCATATATTTTACTTGACAGGAAATGTCGGCTGCATAATTTCTATGCAGTCACGAACATTAACTTTTTGCAGCATTTGCCACACACACATATATATATGCAATATAATTAAATATAAATTGATTGTGCGGGTGGTGGTAACAATATTTAAAATCAAGTTTGCGCGCTTGTAGTAAACACCAATCTCATTGTATTTAACCAGTCGTCGAACCACATAGGAAAACTATCGTCAGTCGTAAGCACTGCCGCGTTTCGAATGATGAGCAAAGCGTTGCTCTGCAAATAAGTTTAGCAAACACAAGCCATTCATTGTGAATACACTTTATTTCAGTCATTTTTGTGCATAAGTAATGTGAATAAATAAATACTTGGTAAATTGAAGTGCAACTATATTGTAAAAGCTAAATTTATCCGTTAAACTAAATCTTGACTGAAATATGATTTTTATATAATAGATCTAAAAACAACAATGAGGTTCAAATAGAATTCTTGTTTGCAGTATAAAGTAAAAAAACATGTGTAAATGCTAACATGGTTAAGTAACATTTAATTAGTGTACAGATCTCTTTAGTTTACCTAACTGCAATGAGCAGTCAAATTAACAGCAGATAAATACGCAGTTCTTTATCAATCTTTCATTTGAAAAGCAAATGGGTAATTACTTGGTTTAAGACTGTTGTTTTTCAGCAACGTATCCAGTTACTGCGGATATGGTGTATCCTTTGCCAAGTGCTTTCGATAAATATATTATGATAATAATTTTTCATTTCAATAAACCAAGTATTTCTTAATATATTTCTGAACGTTTGATATAATAAAAATTCAGTGCTATGAAACAAAATATGTCCATTCTACTTTATTCCCAATTGATAGCACTCGTAGGTCGGTAAAATCTTGATTCCTTTCCATTTTCAGATGCATAGAT
Organism: Eudiplozoon nipponicum; assembly: GCA_029291075.1. NCBI lineage: Eukaryota > Metazoa > Platyhelminthes > Monogenea > Mazocraeidea > Diplozoidae > Eudiplozoon > Eudiplozoon nipponicum. The sequence goes on from JAQBSW010014446.1 coordinate 1,189, forward strand.
CATGATTGGCATTGGTTGATGGGTTCTCAATTGTCCCGTTACTCTGAAGTCGTCCATTAGCTGTTTGTCTTAAAATGACATTGAAGCCAGAATTTCATTACCAGACAAACAGCTGAATGACTGCACAAGTTAGAACCCATCAGTCAATACCAAACACAATCTGTGCATCTGAAAATGTAAAGGATTCAAGATACTACAGACCTACGAATGCCATCAATTGTCTCGCACAAGCAAATTGTCGAATAAAATTCAATGATGACAGCGCTGCGCAAGGAAGATCAATATTACAATATATCCATTCTTTTAAAGTTATTCTGAGTTCTCAGCAATAAAGCTAGTACTTTTAACTGCAAGATGCATATTATGAACCAAGACTATTTTATTAAAATTAAAAAGTGATTTGCATTCTAGAGCTAAATTATTAGTGTAAAATTAGATGCAAGCAAACTTTATACATAATGAGATAGCGAATATCGTATAGGCTAATTAATGTAGTCTATAGCGATGGTTGACTGCATTAGCATACCTTCCTCCTTCCGTTTCATTAAATTCCTTTTTTCCTGATTGTTAGATTCCTCATTCTGAATAGATGTCTGCTGATTAACTTCACCTCCTCTGATTTGAATTTTTTCTCTATTTAACTGGTTCTCTGCTTTGTGCCTGTATATGGCCTCATTAGTCTGTTTGTCTTTTAAGTTACCTTCATCCGTAGAAGCCTCATTATCGTCGTTGATGCTCTCATCAGGAGTTTCATCTGGCATGATAACAAACAAATGGGGTCGGTTGATATTCAAAGCAGCTTCAGCACAAACCTTAAGGCCTGGAAGTGACAGCAGGTACACAATAGTTTCAGGCTCACCCTGATAGTTGCTGGCCGCCAAATGAAGTACTGTTTGCTGACTGTTGGTCACTAAATTTAATCAAAACCATTAAACACAAATGTAAAAAACATTTTAAAATTAGAAATAAAACTGGAAAGTATGCTTTCATATGCAAATACTGCTAAGAAATCCAACAACGGCAAAAAATGAATTCCCTAACGAACCATCTGTTAAATTAAAAACGCACGTTTCGATTATGACGTACTGAATTATGCTTAAATTTCCCAGGTAAAAGACAGTATACCAACTAATTCATTTTTCCTCCCTTGTTGGATATCTGGAAACTAATAGACAGGAACAAAGGTGAGGTTTGAAGCGGTCCCACGACAGGTATTATAAATTTGTTTTAGTCGAATATATGGCAGCACGGTCGCCAATGTCATTTGAAACGCCAAATTTAATCGAGACATAATAAATACTTTTGAGCTTACATAAAGACTAGTAGTCATATAAATTTCCTGGTTTACGACCGGTGAGTGGATTTCCGGCATCACGGGGTTGAGAACATGTTCGAATATTGAAGGCTACAGTATTAAATATACATTTTTCATTGAACGGAGAACGTCATACACCTAGATATGGTGGTCATACTCTGATAGAAGGATCGAGAAAAAGTGTTCAACAACGACCTATCTCAAGAAGACATGGTAAATCAATACAATATGCATATTAGCATAACTAAACCAGTGCTAAAGATTAAATGCAGGTTCACAAACTTTTTGTGGATTCTGACAAAATTTCAGAAATTGTCTAGCAGACTCGAAACACAAAATGAAACTAACTATACAGTCAATATAAAAATTTGAGTAAGAAGCCTGTCAATAAACATTATCCAGCATGCAGAATTTGTCGATAAATTTAAAATTGAAAAGAATAAAAATGAAACTAGCGACAGACCTAGCTCGAAAGAAAGTGAAGGAATTTATTACACACTTAGATAGCTTACATATAAAAAATCTCAATCAAAATTATCGAAGCACACATTTTTAACTACCTAGCTATTTTCTCTAAACGAAATTTTTCATCATAAACACAGGAATAAGCATAGAAAATCCCAGTATTAACTGGAAGATTCTACCAAAATTTTGCCAGAACTTAATCCTTCAAATAATTCAATTTTGAAGGATTCAGGGCAGGAAAATTCAGTAACGTTGAACCATATCGCAAGGCTTCAGAGAAAATCAACGTTACACAAAAAATAATTTGAACAATTGCAGAACATAGAAAACAAACAAGATCTACGTCTCTTAAAACCAAACAGAAGCCTGGAAATACCAATGCCATTTGTGACCATTAATCGATTACTTCTCTAATTCAAAATGAGAAAAATGTACAAGGATAATTCACTAAATGTAAAGCAGAATGAATGTTAATTTCACGAAAATTGAAGCATGACTTCAAGGGATCAGGCGAAAATGAAAAGAAAACAACATTAATATTGACAGAAATGAGAAAATTTATGCCAATGAGTACAGCCACCTCGCGCTTCTAGGGGAAACTAAGAACAGGAATTGTAGCTGAACTCTGGTACGCTTCCAGTGCGGCCTATTACGTAAATCATACGCCGTCAAAGCTGCTTTGCAATTAGACACATTGCGTGTGAACGCACAGTGCAAGCTTCATTTGATCCAGAAGAAAATTTTTATAATCTAAAATCATATAATGATGGAATGTTTATACTTGACGTGTTAACATTTTGTCAACACCACTTGAAATAACATTTCTATGTGACCTGGCAAAAATAAGTGCTTTGATCTAGTAATACAAGTAGAAATCTTCGTATAATGCACCAAGTACTATTACTTCAGTTTTGAATGGACTTTTTTTTACCTAATTAATGGTACCACTCACACATCAGACGTGTATATGCACCGAAAATTTCATTGAAAAAGAGATTTGTGGATGTCATGCCGCTCATCATATCTGGTCAGATAAGAACTGCACAATTGTTTTAAAATGCAAATGAGGCCGGTGAATACGGAAAATTCAGTCTGGTAAAAGACCATATGCTGCCTATTCTATACATTAAATCATATGAGAAAAAAGGATAGAAAAATTTTCCGTCAGCTTACAGAGAAAAAAACATTTACAAGAATGAGGCAGTTGCCTTCATTAAACAGGGAAGCCCGAACAGTGAAATGTCATCACACGTAAATTATCCAAGCGGAACGCAAGTTGGAAATAGTAGATCATTCAAAATATACGACACAGCAGTAAAACCTCATTGAACTATGTTATAAACAATTATGACTTAATTGTGCATTAGATGTTGCACACCTATTAACAAATTAGCTCTAATATGACCAAAGGAAAAAAGTCGGCATGAACGGAAGGTATAATCTCAGGTGAGCAATTTTTTTGTGCTTACTGGCAACTCATCAGTAGGAGCCGGTATTACGCCCTATACCCACTGTATATTTAGGTGAGAAATGTGAGAAAACTCGACAGTTGAAGCTCTACAGAATTCAGTCTTACTGCTCACCACTTATGTCGACGACACGTCTAAATTTTATTTCAATAGACTGCAGATGCGACACAAGATCGATCTCTGGCGGCGAATAGTCGCGTTAAGAGTTTTCCGTGACATGATCAATTTATTCTTGTATTACTTGGTCTAAGGAACGCATTTTCAGAGGTTCAAAGAACACGGGAGATATGTCTATATATGGATTAATACGGAAAATAATTGCAGGCTATGGAGCGAAGAATACAGCCTAATGCCGCAGAATTACGTCTATAAAGTGCAGAAAGTTTAGTTCGTGAGATTTATTGTCAGCCAGCATCATTGCTTCATAGCAATGCGTTTTATCCAAGCGAGCTCCTCGCGTTGACGACTGTTGCTAATCGCCTAATTGTGAATACTGCCCACAGAGATAATAAAAAACTACGTCGACTTTTTTGACATTGAGTTAGTCTACAATGCATTTCCAGAGAACTTTGACGCATTCATTTTAAATCAAACGAATTTGACATTCTCAGACAAAAATAGTCATAAAGATTGATCAAATTCTGCATATGCAATACAAAAGTAGCCATACGAAAAAGATGAGTGTAAAAACCGCACTCGAAAGCTCATATGTTGAGCATTCTAAAGTGAGACATAAATGAATAAATTTTGGAGGAAATATCACATAAACTGTATTGAATAAATAATATAAAACGGAATTCGATTACTGAAACCCGACAAAGACGAACCGAAATTGAAACTTGGCCAATTAACCGGCCAATGAAATCGATAATTTCATAATTCCTATATGTAGATCGGACTCGTCGATTACTAAAGAAGCGAATCCATAAATATTTTAGCTTGGGCATGGTTGGCAAGAGCAGATATGTTACATAATATACATTATATATAAAAACCACAATGTAAAAAAGACAGATTTGCCGTTTATTATCAAGACAGAAAATGCAAAAGTGTTATGCCTCTCAAGCTGTATCGATAATTTCATAATTCCGATATGTAAGTCGAACTCTCCGATTCCTAAAGAAACGCATCCAGGAATATTTTAGCTTAAGCATGGTTGGCAAGAGGAGATCGTTTACGTAATACACATTGTACATAAAAACCACAATGTAAAACATGCTGATTTGCTGTTTATTTTCAAAGCACGAAATGAACAAGTGTTGTACATCTCAAGCTGTCCGCTACAGCATTAGCAATCCATAGATAAATAATCAAGTTTGACATTAATTCAATTCAAGCTGTTAATTTGTTAATGTGTTCATATGTGCCTCGTTATGTGCATTTCACACTTCCTTTTTTCCGTTATACAATATATCAACTTAGTCAACCTGAAGCCCTCTTTCATATCAAAATTTGCTTCATAAAGTATCAAATATTGCAGTCGGGTTGAGTTCTAGCTAAAATAAAACGGTCTTTTTAAGCTGTGTTGAATAGACCAGCTTTACATGAAATTTATGTCTCAACAAAAGATTTATTGCTCAAGTGAAATCAGAAATACTGTTAATTAGTTTGAAGTTTTATCGCAAGTCTTCATAATAGATCCTAACAAGACACGGTTTCCTAATTATTTGCATTGTGAATAATATATAATTTATATATATAGATCCAAAACTATAACTGAATGACAAAATACACCACACATACACGTGGTTGTATTTGTGGTTATAAGGGCTATCTCAACGATATACGTTACCACGGATTGAAAAAATTAACATTGCACACCTGTAACAAATGCACATAGACAACTAGCCAAGAAACATAACACAAAATTTAGATTCATATATGACAAAATTAAATGCATCTTCAATCTGCTTGCTATTTGATAAACTATTCTATATTTTCTTTCTACTTGTTTTCATATAGATTTCTGTCTGATTACTAACAAGAAAAGAAAAAACTAAGCTCATATAGTACCTGTTTATACCAAATTCTGCATGAACGAAAGAATAAACAAAATTAATTTATTCATTTCGCGCTCACTTGCAACACAGAACAAGGCACGTGTGAAACCCCGAAACCCATGAAATAATTTAGAAAGACATTCGTGATAAAAGGATCATAAAACGTAGTAATGCACTACATGCAAACAGAAAGGAAAATCAGTCTCCGAATTGTAGGCTCCAGTAGTCTAGATCAAAAAGGCATAACTTGGCAGGCCTCAAAACTGCGCACTTTTTTCAGTTAGTGTTTTCCATCTATGTTCCCGACGCCATTGAAATTTTTGGTCTGACGACCGGCGAGTACTAGCTAGTAAGCTCGGGATTGGTAGCATGAACCTTGCCGGGTCTAATGGGATACGGTCATCATCCAGTTTCATAAGAAACCTCCAATTGTGTTTAACTACACAGAAACATTTGGTGTTAAATGCGTAGTAACAAAATGTGAGCAAGTGTGCTAAACTCGAAGAGCAGGTTTCGCCTGCTGAAGGAAACTTCCGCTATTAGCATCTGGATAGATAGTGCTCATCAGCCCTGGTTGACAAACTATCTAAGAGAAAGAAATCTCCGAATGTAAACCAAATGCACTAAAAATGTGTGACCTAGTGTATTTTACAGCCTATATATAAGCATGAGCAATACAAACTATATATAATCCATACTGAATCGGTAGTCACGCAGGCTAAAAAGAGACTTCATAACTGCTGAATCGTGCAAAGTGGATAAGCGAAATAAGGCTACTGTGGACACATTTATCTCCTTCTTTCACTTATCTGCTCTCCATCTAACAATGATGCTAGTTTAGACGCTATGAATATGGTGGATGTTGATCACATTGCAAGTAGTTCAAGCGAACTTTCATTAATTAAACTTCGGTTAGTCTAAACCTCAGTGCTTTTAATGTGCAAACACTGAACCAAACTGGACAACAAGAAGCTCTTGCACGTAAATTGGATAAATGTGAAATAGAAATATGTTGCTTATTTGAATCCAGAATACAGGATCCTACGAGCATTAAAGAACTGGATGCTCCATCCTTATCTAGGCGTTATTGGTTCCGTACTTCTGGTTCCAAGGAGTTCTCTCAAGCCGGCAAATGGGGCGTCGATATTGTCATTAACTCACGAGCTAAAGTGTGTTTGAACGAATGGGTTTCTTTAAATTGCCGACTTTGTGTTACATGCTTAAATACATCTAGTAAAATCAATAGAAAAAAAAACTTAATCAACTTTGCCTTTTCGTCGTAAATGCATATGCTCCTACCGATAGCAGCACAGACGACTGCAAGGACGCATTTTACCCAGAACTAAGCTTTAATTAAAAACGACTGTTTGATAGCGTTCAGGAATATAGATTAAAATTTAGTACCATACACATTAGACGAAGTGTAGGGCATTGTGCCACATGGCGTCCTCCAGACCAGAGATAATGGTAGAGTCAAACAGATATAGCAATTAGGACGGTACAATCTCCTAGACGAATGTGTAAACCTGTAATAGTGAAGCTAACATAATCTGAAGTCAACGACAATACGACTTCAATGCTAACTCACACTATATAATATATATACCGAGTCTGCAAAGGATACTAACACTATGGCTATTGTGTTAGTAACTGATACCTTTTTTGAAATCGATGAGTACCGGATACTAACACTATGGTTTCCGAGTCGGTACATGATACCAACCTGATGGATATAAATTTATGCTAAAAGTTCACCCAAATTGAGAATTAAAACAATTTCCGAACACCTGTTACTCCAGTTAAACCATACACTCTGGCCTTCATCAATATCAGTTATCACAACTCGCGGTAAGCATGATATCATTCAATTCAATATATTACAGTTAAATACTGTTTGTTGCGAAGAACTAATATATATGCAAGTATGTATTAGGTTTGGCGAACCTAGTAACAAATTAGTTCAGTTGTGACCAGAAGGATAAACCAAAGGCAGCATGAACGGAGTAACAGGTGTTCGGAAATTGTTGTAATTCTCAATTTGGGTGAACTTTAGCATAAATTGATATCCATCAGGTTGGTATCATGTACCGACTCGGAAACCATAGTGTTAGTATCCGGTACTCATCGATTTCAAAAAAGGTATCAGTTACTAACACAATAGCCATAGTGTTAGTATCCTTTACAGACTCGGTATATATATTATATAGTGTGAGTTAGCATTGAAGTCGCATTGTCGTAGACTTTATATGATGTTAGCTTCACTATTGCAGGTTTACACATTCGTCTAGGAGATTGTACCGTCCTATTATTCCACATTCTTCTACCAAATATATAGTGGTTAAAGGGCGTAATACCGGCTCCTACTGATGAGTCGCCAGTAAGCACGAAACGAATGTGCATGAGATTATACTTTCCGTTCATGCTGCCTTTGGTTTATCCTTCTGGTCACAACTGAACTAATTTGTTACTAGGTTCGCAACACCTAATACATACTTGCATATATATTAGTTCTCCGCAACAAACAGTATTTAACTGTAAGATATAGCAATTAGTTTTAGATGGCGTGGTTGCATCCAAAATCGCAGTTTGTTTTGGAGAACTTGTCAACTCGGACCACGCATTATCTGCCTCGCGTGAATCACATACTAGGGAAGAACAAGCCGGAGTCAAATCAGAACGAGGTTGTATAGATAATTTTTTTACCTTAAAGCAAGTTCTAGAACAGCGAAGCGTACATTACCAGAAATATCTTATGCTCACTATTTTTTAAATATTATACGCCATCTCTATACAAAAACATCTGGTCGTATTAAAGTCTACATCATCATCATCATCATGTCCAGCCACACAAAAGTCAAGTGACTAATGTTTCACTGTCATATAACCATAAGGAGTGAAAAAAAGTATATAAGTGAATTTAGACAAATTATTATTGAGATTTACGAGAGAGAGGAGAGGGGTAGAGAGAGAAGGAATACCTTGCTACTATGAGTAAATTTATCAGGATAACTCACAGAAATGAGGCAAACTAAACCTCTCCACAACACCATTATGGCCAAGTTAGCATTCGGGCAAGGCGACATCAGCAACACAGCTTCCTTGCGGATTTCACCGTATCACGTCATAAACAAACCGAACCTCGCAGCTAACTTTGCCCTACTAAGAAAAGAAAGTTACGAAGATGATTCTACTATACATTTGCAACAAGATCGCCACTGAGCTCGATTCGCTGCCATATCGCTAAGGGTTTCTAACCAAGAACTGTGATGTGCACGAGGAAGATACCTGACTAGGTAATACACAGATATGTAGCAATTTTGAAATTCTCAAAACTACGCACCAAATACCTGCTGTCTAAGTCTGAAGCAATGATTGTAAAGCTATTAGACGCTAACATTAAAAAACGTGAAAGGCGTTCCTGAATCTTTTTGAACTTGAATTGATTCTGTATCTACAAGAAGCTTTCACATCGGGTGGCAACCGATGTATGCTCTAAATTATTCACGCAATATGGCCGAGAAAATAAACATTGGCAAAATGAAAATGGGTTAAAATATAATACATAAAATGTGTCATCCTGATCAATGGACTGAAAACTTCGACGAAATTTCTTAGAAACCTGTATCAATCATGATCGCCGTACGTCCGAATAAACCATTTCGAATGCTAATCTCGAATAAATGTAAAAAAATATAACCACAGAATACCATCTTAACTCAAAACCATAAAAAGCTACAGATCTCGATAAACTAGTACTGAATTTATTGACGGATGTTGACGATATATGAAAAAGGATATAGACTAATATCTTTCGTGCTATATGGAACGAGAAGACAATACAGGTTGTCGTGGCGAGTTGATGATTATTCTTTTTTTCAAAAAAACGGAAACGTACATCTTGTGATAACCACCATTGCATTATCTAGAAAACTGATTGAAGTTAATATTTTGTGGTGTGTCAGCTTTAAGCTTTTCAATGCCGCGTTTTGCGTACGCGGGTAATAGCTGTACACGGGCAGTTACACAAAGATCCCATTGCTCACAATTACCAATTTTGTTTTGTCTTTGATCGAGGTTGACTTGTTCTTCGTTCAACTGGAAATGCGGTTCTATCACATCTTTGTTTACTGGCGACGTTTCGGTGCCTACTTTCCAGCACCATCATCAGGCAACACAACCCTGATCACAATAGCAGATTTAAGCAAATGTGGTAACCTCGTTCCAAAACCATTCTATTTATATATATTTGACTCAACACTATTTTAATCATAGAATTTGTCTCAGTAACTAAACTCAATATATAACTATTTATAATTAGCACATAGCAACAAATTAGTTCAAATATGGAGCAGCAAGTTACGTGGGTGAATGGAGAGTGAATGTCATAGCGACGCTTAGGTGAACGATTAAAGAGAGAAAGATAGAGATAGTCTGGACAACTAACGTTTTTCAAAAAACTAATCGTAAGCACAATGCGAAGTTAATCAACTATTAGAAATAATTGCATAAGAAAAAATAATTCATTATATCTATATACATATATATCTAAATATAATATCGTAACACCTTTATATATATATATATATATATATATATATATATATATATATATATATATATATATATATAGAAATAAGACCATTGTTAATTATTAAACATGAATAATTTCTATTCTTATTATATATTTATTTATTACGTTAGTCACATCTTATATTAATATATAAAATACATGTCAATATGTATAAAAACATATATATGAATATAAGCAACAGTATGAGACCAACATCCCTAATCCTATATATATATATATATATATATATATATATATATATATATATATATATATATATATACATATATATATATATATGCACATTAGTACAAAACATTAGGTTGTACACCCTGTATATATATATGTACATCATAGGTAAACATATATATATATATATATATATATATATATATATATATATATATATATATACATATATATATATACGTTTGCATATTTCTAATAAATTATTATTTTACTCTTTTCTTACTATATTTTTTTATTTACCAATTAATCAAATTGTATATTTATTTATTCACACCTTATATAAATATATAAAATACATATAAATATGTATAAAAACATATATATAAATATAAGCAACAGTGTGAGTTAAATGTCTTATATATATATATATA
>JAQBSW010014447.1:0-11627 GCA_029291075.1 Eudiplozoon nipponicum
ATGTTGTTCGACGACTGGTTAAATATTATGGGATTGGTGTTAACTTCAAGTTCGAAAACTTGATTTAAAGAACTGTTACCACCACCCGCGCAATCAATTACTGTTTAGGTTGAACAGTGGTTAGAGCAACGGATTTCGAAGCAGACGTGCACAAGTTCAAACCCTGTTTGCGGAAAATTCCGGACAGTACATGAAAAGTTCCCAATAAGGGCGAAATCGGTCTACTGGATGAATTTCATTTCCAGCATTATACACTGCTTAGTTTAAAGTGGCAAATATATGTATATAGTGAGACTGGCGTCTACAACAAGATCACAACCTTGATTTAAATAGTTGTTATCACCGCTCGCGCAATGAAATCTCGTTTAACATCATATTGTATTCAACAGCTCAAAAAGATGAACAATTAAAACTGCAATCTGCAGACTCTGCGTTGTTATTTGAGGGACCAAATGCAATTCACAAAAATTGTGACTCATCAGTCAACGTACGAGGAAAAAACATAAATGCACGTTATTGCCAACAAAACGAAGACCTAATCAAAATGTCAATTCGTGATTTGAAATTTGACCAGGATTTAAACAACACTTAGTTATGCGTTAAGAAATACTCTAGCACATGCACACACACACACACACACACACATATACATATATATATATATATATATATATATATATATATATATATATATATAAGCATCGTTAATAATGATAGGGGCGTGCTTAATGGGACGAATGTATGCATCAAATCAAACGTCCTACTGAAATAATATTTACTCACACTTAAAATAGATGGAGCAGAAACTATCGATGTTACTAGAAGTTATAACGTTAGGCATACTGTCAGTGTGTCTTTCCTATGTATTTACTTTATGCCGACACACTCCATCAGTCGAATATTCTTGTTTTTCGGGCAAGGGATTGAATAATAGCCAAGGCCACTTAGTAACATTGGCGTAAAAAGTGAGTTGCGTGCATTTTCCAGGATCTGGCTTACAGTAGTGTCCTCTGTATAACATTCGAGTGACGTCTACAAGTGGATTTATTCACATTTATTTAGTTGCCTTCTTCTTATGTGATAACTTGTGCCCAGAACGGAGCTTCCTATGTTGATGCTACACTACTTATTTTCAATAATCTAAATATTAACCAATTCCATTTTTCGTGATCTCTTCCCATTTTTAAGCAATGCATTAATGTTCATTATAGAGCAACTGCTACGCTCACTTAACGCTGTACTAACCATAAAATTTGAACAAATTCTAAACAGCTTTCGTCATCTAATCTAATTATTTGCGACTTATTTTTAAATTAAAAAGTTTTCTCTTTTTTCATTGCATTTATTTCAAAAACCTCGTCTTGTCAACCACAATTTCTAGAATATTGTCAAAAGTAATTTTTTAAATTTATCCATCTATTAGGCCAGTGTGTATAGATTTGCTGGAGTAACAGGTGATCAGAATTTAATATTTCTTGGCAACCATAGTGTTGGTATCATTTACCGACAATGCAACCATAGTTTTGATAACGATTACAGGCTCCAGTACTAGTGGTATACATATTCGAATAGGAGATTGTACCCTTCAATTATCCCAAATTTATTTACGACATATATAGTCGGTATAGAGCGTTATACCGGCTCCCACTGACGAGTCGTATGCGCAGATGAGATTATAACTTTTGTTCATGCTGAATTTGGTTTATCATTCTAGTCCTATTTGAATTAATGTGTTACTATATGCGCAACGCCAAATGCACAATTGCATATATATGTTAAGTCTCCGAAAAAACAGTAAATAACTACGTAACATTTTTTATTCATGTGTTTGGCAGTAAATTTAGTAGACGTTAAGAACACATTAAAACACGACATTTTGAATATTACCCTTTTTATTCGTTAGAAATTATTTGTTCTATAAATTCTTTTTATTTGCCAATATGGTACACACTACAATAGATGTGCTTCTGAAAAATTCGAAACTGGGAACAAATGGAGCGAGCAGAGAAGCAAAAATTGCAAAAGATTATGCCCACAGTCAACAAAAGATCAAAGTGAAGCTACAATGCGCTGCTATTCTATGCAAAATTATTCTTGACATGATGCATGGCTCTTTGAGTATGATAGTTTTTCTTCAGATACACCAAGTATTTATTACCCGATGTGAATTTTAAAACTATAGTTAACATTGGACTACCGATTACACTCCATCTTGGCATCTTTGCAGGTAGTGCTCAACGACCTTGGTTGGCATACCATCTAGCAGAATACAAACTATCCTCACTGTGAATTGGCGACCTAGAGTTCTTTAACATTCCACATTTATCCATGAACAATAAGAATTACAATATTCGCTTCTTATGGTTATATAGCGTTGAAACATTAGTCACTTTTGGCTTTTGTACGGTTGTGCATGGGTGACTGGCGATATAAACAAACATGAACGAAAATATGTCATGTTTGAACTTATAAATTCACGAAATAAATTTCTGTGTATTTTCTTGTATATGGAAACTGTTTTCGTGTTTTCTTTGTAAGTAAAATTTGTTAACTTGATAAAAAAAACAATCTCATTGTACTAAAACGGTCAACCACATACGAACTACCGTCAGTCGCAGGTACTGGCGAGTTTCCATCCTCCATGAACATCAAAACAGAACAGCTAACTGATTTGCGAGGATCAAACTTCATTTCGTATATAAGAAAGGCAAAATTTGGTATGCGAATCTCACTTCTAGTTGTCTCGTAATTATGGTTTCATAAATTCTAGGTGGTCACGAAAATTAACTTCTCTCATCTGTCGAAGCAGGCATATAAATTGCAAAAAATAACAATCATTGACAGTGAGTTTGATAATCACATCTTGTAAACAAATTTTCAAGCTTCATATAAATAACAATCGCATTTAATATTATTATTCGCACGACATAGAAAAAATATTTTTAATTAATTAAGCACAAAAGCAAACTGAATAGCGAGAATCAACTCACAATGACTCCTCAATTAAAGTAAAATTGGATATTCAGCTCTCACCTCTAGTAGACTTACATATATCGTTATTAATTTTACTCAAGTATCCAATCTTGATATAAACATCTGACCCATTATATACATAAATTTGTCAGTATAAACTAAGTTTTGTATAATGTAGAAATGCAATTTATTCAGCAAAGAGGTTTCATCCTTACTGGGAACTCGTCACGTACAGTCCAGAATTTGTCGCGGTTTTTAAATTGTTATCACCGACCGCGCAATCAATGTTCGTTTAAACTTATAAATGTTCATGTCAATACCACGTTCCGATGCACTGTGATTTTTATTCTATAATGATATATTGTGAATGAACAGCTGGAACTTCAATTTTAAAGAGTTTCCACATAGGCTTCACTTATATGAATGGCTAAACTAAACGCATTAGTTAGTATAAAAATGTAAATTGTTTGCAGTTTGCGGCAAATTCTGGACAGTACGTAATGAGTTCCCAATAATGACGAAACCGGTCTACTTGATGAATTGACATTTCTACACTGTACAATACTTAGTTTAAACTGCAAATGTATGTATATAATGGGTCAGGCTCATACCCTGATTGAAAAAATTATCAGTAACACCCAGTAAAAACTGTTATCATGTGTTTTTTTTATTATTGAATTGAATATAATATATTATTATTGCATATTTCATTATAGTTTTTTAGAATTCCATGCGAAATATTTATTTTAATATTTTAAACTCATGATCCTTTTTCATCCCATTAAAAATATTTAACAACAATTTTGATGAACGATCCTATACTATTTGATTTTCTGAAGACAGTCGTTAAGCCGTTGCCAACGATTAAAATTAGATCATTTGGACTTTGTTGTGCTAGCTGAATTCGATTCATGCAAATATGATTTTACAAAAGATCAATCAATATTTGCGAACATTTTAACCACGTAGACGTTAGTAGCAACGTTGGATGAGAAGAAAATGGATTAAATTGTAGTCATTATTGATATCTCAATTGTTTTTGACTATATAACTTACGATGCTATCATGATGACAATTTGATCAATAAATGTTGGCTCAAATAACATTAGAATATTTATCTATTATATATATATATATATATATATATATATATATATATATATATATATATATGATGCACGCCAATTTATTGGTTTCCGTTTTTACACACTCTCTATATGTTCACATATTTCTACCTTGTTTTTCTTTCCAATATATATATATATATATATATATATATATATATATTTATATATATATGGACCCAACCAGATACTTGTTAAAATGTAGCAAGCGGCACCGCGATACAACCCAACGAAGCTCAATGTTGACAAGTATAGTTCTCTTTAAGGTCACATATGCTAATTATGGTTTTACACAATATTTCTCTTAACTGTGATTTTAACCACAATCTCTGCTAGTTTCAAGCAGTTTTAAGTAAGATTTCTTGAATTGCAAGTTTAATTGCAATTAATAGGGTTTTTTAAAAAAAAACCACACCCGCACGCAATACGCCGGTAACATACATTGGATTATTATGTGATAACGCAAAAAACCTAGCCTTCAGTGGATTATTGTGTAATAACGCTCAAAACCTAGCAACCTGTGGATTATTATGTGATAACGCTCAAATCTGGATTTATATTTTGTGTGCTTTTCATTGATTATCAGTAAATCTAAATTATAAGCCTAAAACGTTCTGGATTTATATTTTATGTGCTCTCATTGATTATCAGTAAATCTAAATTATACTCCTCAGACATTCTGGATTTTTATTTTGTGTGCTTTTCATTGATTATCAGTAAATCTAAATTATACTCCTAAAACATTCTTGATTTATACATTTTGATTATTTTCCCGTTTACACAGTGTCAATTTTGCCGAGACGTTCTGGTTTTATATTTTGTGCTTATTGAGACAACGTTTATACGATTTTGATCTTTGTTTTGCAACATTGTATTCAATAAAAGAATGACACTTCAACTGAGTTTTCTCACATTACCCTTCGGGAAAGGGCCAGGAATTAATCATGAACACGGATTGTAATAGCATCTACCAGGCATATGTAGGAAAGCACAGCATCACCAAATAGACAACGAGCCCGCAGAACCTCTTTCATTAACTACAAACCTCCTTCATAAAAAAGCACAATATAAATATCAATAGGTTTCACAATAAATTATATGTTGAACGTTCGTTAGATTGTACAATCTTCATTCCTTATAAAGCAGTTAATAATAAAGTTTATAATTGCAAGAATTTAAACCTGTTAAACATTACAACACACGCCATATTTTAACAGGCCCGCACCCAGTTAATTTAATTAACCATTAAAAAATTAAAACTGTTAAACGCCCCGGCTTCAAGTAAATGCCGTACGACGTCACAAAGTCAGTTAGGTGCCAAGATGACTTAGAATAATATTGTTGGGGGCCCTTATTATGGCCGTTATTACGTTCACCGGCAAATGCCAAGAAAGTTAGGTAGTGTAGCATTGTCGAGAAATACTCCTAGACACTTGAAACCAGCTTTGGTTGACTGACTGTCGTTCCTTCTGTTTTGTCGTTGACATCAGCGGCGAGAGACTGTGTGCAAGTTGAGTATTGTCTCGTTAAAGATCTGCAACAACACCGTGGTAACTGGCACACGTGAAATTCCAATAAGTAGACGTTGCTCCGTCTCACTAGTTGTGCAGCAACAAGATTGGCGTGACTGAAATTGACTCTACGTGTGAAGAAAGTCCATAAGTCAGCGCAGGTGAACAGTCACTGTGACAGGAGATAGCACGTACACGTAGTGCGCAGCAGAAATCAAACGTGATTAATGACTGGCATGGTAAATTAGCGTGCTTATATAGCCTGAAATTGAAAACTCCCACGCCATTGGTTAATGGTATACATCGCTTGTTTTAATTGGTGACGGGTAAATTAAATTTGAATTTCATTTAGGCAATATGTCGGCGAATTGTTCTTGAGCCGTTGCAAAACTAACAAGACCGACTGGTCTAAAAAATGACCTAATTTGCGAAAATGTAGACAATTCGTATTACAAACACCAAGAAAAAACAGTTAAATTGAAAATAGTGTTCCGTACATACTGGAAGAAAAATGTGTGGAGGATGTTGAATCCTCCGCCTTATATAAAATGACCTTGAATGATAAATTTAAACCACCATAGCTGATTGTAACAACTTTATTTAAAAAGAATTTTTTCTTTTTATTTTCCAGAACATTCTTTGTTTAAATACTTGATTTTTAAAATTGTGCGTTCTTTTCAGTTTTTGAGTATCATGCTTCCTGTCTGGTTCTAAAATTTTGGTCTGCTGCATTTTAACAATTCTTTCCATTATAAACCATTACAACAATTTTCAATATACTCTTCCAATCCTTGCCTTGTGTTCTGATATAATGTAGCACTGGGGAGGAGCCTTGGAACAGGTATAATTGTTTTATTTGTGGGTCACGTACACATCAAAACAGATTCATTGCTGGATTTGAAGCTGTCCGACTCTCACCTTCCATTTGCCATTGTAAGTGTCAATTTAATTATTAAAACATTTGATCATGGATACCGATATTAAGTATGAGGACACATGCAAGTTAGTGCAGGACATAGCGGACTTGAATTTAAATGACACTAGCAATAATATAAGCATATCAGATTCTACTGTGAATTTTAGGACTTCCAGCGAACTGGCATCTATGGGGCTTACAGACACGGATAGGTTAGGGGCCTCAACAAAATTTGGCGACCGCGCCAGTCCAAAAATATTAAGTCTACCACAGTATAAGTCAGAAAAACATTCAAGTTGTGTAGGAGATGCCCAAATGATATTTAGTGCTTATAATATCGTGAACCCTATGGAGAAATTTGTTGCAGCATGGATGGCATTGCCTGAGAATTTCCGAAATGCTTTGGAAAATTTCAGAGACAGAACTGTGGAAGAAAAGCCGTACAATGCATTTGAGTTATTAATGGCAGAAATTCAACAGAGATATCAGCCTGGAAGATCAGCGCAAATGTGCGAATTATTACGCTTAGAAAAAATGGGGCGTCAACTGCCGTCCGAATTTTACGAACGCCTTTGCACAAAAGCTTCCAGGTTGAATATATCTAGAGATGTCGTCAACTCCATTTTTACAGCTAAGCTACCAATTAGGCTCAGAACAACAATGGAAGTATTTGACACAATAACCATAGATTGGCTAACAAAACTCAAAAGGGTTAGACGGCGTGTATAAACAGCAAGAACCACAAGTACATGCTGTAATGGCAGATTCTGTAACGATGCAGCCAGGCAGGGCAGATACCGAAAACCACCTGACCACACAAGAAAGTTTGCGTTTCTTATGTAGGGAAGTTGCTAGCTTGCGTAGTGATATTGCACAACTTCAGAGTCAGGATAGGTATAATAGACGTCGAAGGAGTCACTCGCGTCAACGCTTCGAAGGGCCACGCGGATGGTGTAAGGCACATTGCGAATACGGACGCAGTGCGAAGTGCCAAGGCGAGAATTGTATTTACCCGCGATTAGGTGGACCCACATAAAAAGGAAGCACAAAACCGGTTGAGAGAAATCCGTCACCGGGAAAAGGGAAAAACCCCCACTAGTAGGAGCCGTAGGGGGGGTTCCATTGCAAAGGCTCCCAGATATGCCTTTAAAAGGTATACTCAAAGCAAAAGAGGCGACTAGTACAAATAGAACCAGACAGGAAGCAAGATACTCAAAAACTGAAAATAACGCACAATTTTAAAAATCAAGTATTTAAACAAAGAATGTTCTGTAAAATAAAAAGAAAAAATTCTTTTTAAATAAAGTTGTTACAATCAGCTATGGTGGTTTAAATTTATCATTCAAGGTCATTTTATATAAGGCGGAGGATTCAACATTCTCCACAAATGACCCTAAATGGGACAGAATTGTGTTCTCTTGTTGGTTGCGCAAGAAAACTATTTAGAAAATCTATATTAAATGTGTAACTTCCTCCGCTGGTGGTTCATCACTAACTTCATAGCCGCTCATTAAATCTGTTGAAAGTTTCCTACTCTATCCAAAAGTAATCTTTGAACCTGATGGTTTTGTGCTATCGCGATATCTTGATCTCATACCACGTAGAACTAATGAAATTGCACTAAGCCAAATGGACTGTTCCTTAGACGCACATATCGCCGCCTTTCATGCGCGATGTATGCATTCAACAAGATCGTAACACATGACTGAACGCTCTAATTTGTCGCAGATCGACTTCCAGGTACTGTAAGTTACCTTTGAATATATGTGTCACGAAATGTGCAACCAGGCCTGTGGCTACTATGTCTGGTACTCTAAATCTTGCTACTCAGTTTAAAGGAACGCATAGATAACGGTCTCCGTATCTTGACCAGTTAGCGGCATTGTCTCAAGTCATTTTGTATGTCGATGAATTATGATCATGCAATAAAGAAAACAACATACTTTAGGGATAGTAAGTATGTCAACATCTACAAATCTATAACGAGCATTAGGCAGCTCGAAATGACCAAATTCTAATTGAGTAGGACGAAGGTCTTTTGAGAGTTGACATGATCGGCATGCTTCAACGCATTCCGTAATATCTTGTCGAATGTTCGGCCAAGAGTAACTCTCTTGTAACTACATTCTCATATCACCTTCACCAGGATGACTTAGATTGTGATAATCATCAAATTCCGGGCATCGACAGTCTGGCGGCAGCCAAATTTTGCTAGCCAACTCTCCTTTAATATTATATACGATGACATCGGCATTGCCTAGCTTGAAATTTGTCAATCGGTCGTGATACCTTTTTTGCCATCATAAGAGTTTTTTATTTTTTGTTATGTCTGAATGTTTTTACTTAGTAATATTTTGGTATTCCTTAGACAAAATTTGCAAACAATTAATGTACGTGACTGTATAGAAATTGTGCAGCCGGCATTTCCAGTCAACTACAACGTGTGCGAGACTACTAGATGTGAGAGCCGCATATCTAATTTTGCTTATTAAATATATGAAATGCGAGCTTGAAGTAAACTGCAACCCTATTGTATTTAACCAGTCGTCGAACAACATAACAAAACTACCGCCAGACGCAACGCAGTGACGCGTTTCGACCTTCCATGATCATCACCAGTGTACGACGGCAAACTGACTATCGAGGATCAAACCGCATTGAATATATATAGAAATCAAATTTAGATAGTCAGTTTGCCATCGCACTCTGATGATGATCATGGAAAGTCGAAACGCGTCAGTGCGTTGCGGCTGGCGTTAGTTTTGTTATGTTGTTCGACGATTGGTTAAATACAATAGGGTTGGTGTTTACTTCAAGCTCGCACACTTGATATAAAGAATTGTTACCACCACCCGGGCAATCAATTATTGTTAAATTATATGAAATGCGGTTTGATCCTCACTAGTCAGTTTGTCGTCATCCTCTGATTATAACCGTGGAAGGCCGAAACGCGTTCGTGCCTGCGGTTGCCGGTAATTTTGTTATGTTATTCGCGACTGGTTAAATACAATCGGATTGGTGTTTACTTCAAGCTCGCAATCTTGATTTAAATAATTTTTACCACCAACCGTGCAATCAATGATTTTTTATTTTCGGCATTCACATGACTGATGCTAAAGTTGAACTCACTAAGGCAGATCATTTTCTGAATTACATTTTATAGATACGTTTGTGAACCTTTCTATAAGTCCTCGACTAGCGACGCATTGTCGATCGTCACTTCGAAAGTGTAACACAGGAGATATTATTCAAAGTGCAAGCAGAAATCGTGCAGAATTAGAAGTTCTCTTTCCATTGCCGAGTATTTATTTTCTGTGTCTTTCAACTTCCTGAAATAAAATTCGACAGGATGCATTTCATCATCGATTTATTAATCTAATTTATCGCCCAGGGCTACATTGGATTCGTTGGTTGACATTTACAAAATGCATTTGGCTGAACGGCATGTATTGGTGGTTGTTGCTCAAGCAGATCTTTTATTTGTTCAACCATAAGCTGGTCTTTTGCGTCCCAGCGCAGACATGAGTTAGACTTGGGCGACCTCAGGCCTTGGAGATCTCTTGTCAGCTGTGGTTCTTGTGTGCCATCATAGGAATGAATGACCTACAATAATTCAACCTGTCAAGAAAGAGACTTAGTTCATATGCATTCGTCGATGCGGGAAACTTCCTGATGGCCTCGACTTTGTCTTCTAAAATATTTATAATGCCAAGTCGGAAAATTTACCCCACGAATTTCAATTTTTTGTGCTCATACGCATTTTTGATGTTTACCACAAGACCAAACTAATTAATATGAAAGCGGGTCATCTTGCTGTCTGGTAAATGCTGCTCGTAACCATTTGAGACCATGGTCACATTGCCGGTGTAAGAGGAGGTACATGTCTGTGATGCATTGCATATAATCCAAAAAGGATAATGTCATCTGTTTTTACAATGCTACCTTCGTCGAAAGGATTTTGATAATAAGCTGACGTGTTATCAAAAAATGTAAACAAATTTCGTTGGGTGTTATTTATCGGATAACGTTCTTGAATTGTGACTTTGCTGAGGACATGATAATCAACGCATAATCTTCAATCACGAACGTGTCACATGGTTTTAATGTGAATTGGCTATGTCCACAGACCAGAAATGGAATGAATAATATCGTCCTTCAAAATTTGATCAAAAATGACCTTGATAACCTATAATTTTATATGGTATATATATATATATATATATATATATATATATATATATATATATATATATATATATATTGATAGTTTCTAATTTCACCATTTTTAAAATGTAAGAACAAAACAACGTACTCCATGGAATAACATTTATTAATAAATCTTATTTCTACCAGTATCTACAGCCATTGTTCTGGATTCGTTAGTATATTCATTCATCCAATCCCACTGTACATTTGTCGTAACCAATCTCCTCTTCGTTGTCCAATTTAATTTCTTTTTGAATTATTTTCTGCACGTTTAAGCAGGGCTTCAGCTTATTAATTGCAATAGCCTCAAAAGCCAGAAGCATTTTCTCTGTTTTTGCCTTGTAGAGAACTGAAAAATTGTTACTACTAACAGCATGACCTGTGAGTAGTACATGTTCGCAAATTGCTGATTTTTGTGCAGGAGCTGCACCCCTCTTTAATAGTTTTGAGGGAGATGCTGATTTATTCTAGTTTCGAGCCTCTTTTTTGATCTGCCGATGTACTGAGCGTTGCGGGTACATTGAAATGTATATACAGACAAAGGTGTTGACGTCACAGAGAGGCTATCTCTTTCATTCGTGCGCATCAGTTTTGTTGTGTTGAACACCACTCTCACCTGTATTGATGGAAACTGTGCTTTAGTCGCTCGAATTACTTTGCGTTTGAAGATTTCCGCTGGAAGATCACCTCTAAAGGGAACACTAAGCGTTACTATCTGGGGAGTTTGATTTTCTTCCAAATTGGCCTCGATTTTGTTGCGTTGCCTCATGAAGCCAGACAAAGGGACAGGCGTAGTGTTAATGAACTATACGGATTATAGTCAGGCGATGTTACAAATTATGAATAACAAATCAAAATTTAAACGCGAAGAAGTACAACGCGACACTACGGCAAAAT
>JAQBSW010014448.1:0-11626 GCA_029291075.1 Eudiplozoon nipponicum
GAATTTTGCTCGCACAACGAGCATCGATTTAATAAAACAAATTTACACATATTAATTAATTTATGTTCACTTCGGCTCGAAGTCTGCTTTTCTCATTGGGCTGACTGCTTCATTCTTATACGGGCGCTTCTGCGAGGAATTTCTGTTGAAATAATGTCTGCCCTAGATAAGACCCTTTGTTCATTATTTGTCTTAAAGGTGGCCATTGCCACACATGCATGCATAAATTGCATACATACATACATACATACATACATGCATACATACATACATACATACATACATTCACACACATACATACATGTATACATACATACATATTATATATTTGTGTTTTCCTAATTATAAGAATCATACATATATACATACATACATACATACATACATATATATATACATACATACCTATATACATACAAACCTATGCCGATACATACATATATACATACATAAATACAGTTTATGCATACAAACATACATACATACATACATACATACATATATACACACATACATACATACATACATACATACCTGCATACATACATACATACATACATACATACATACATACATACATACATACATACATACATACATACATACATACATACATACATACATACATACATACATACATACCAACATACATACATACATACATACATACATCATTGAATACATACATACATACATACATACATACATACATACATACATACATACATACATACATACATACATACATACATACATACATACATACATACATACATACATACATACATACATACATACATACATACATACATACATACATACATACACACATACATACATACATACATACATACATACATACATACATACATACATACATACATACATACATACATACATACATACATACATACATACATACATACATACATACATACATACATACATACATACATACATACATACATACATACATACATACATACATACATACATACATACATACATACATACATACATACATACATACATACATACATACATACATACATACATACATACATGCATACATACTTACATACATACATACATACATACATACATACATACATACATACATACATACATACATACATACATACATACATACATACATACATACATACATACATACATACATACATACATACATACATACATACATACATACATACATACATACATACATACATACATACATACATACATACATACATACATACATACATACATACATACATACATACATACATACATACATACATACATACATACATACATACATACATACATACATACATACATACATACATACATACATACATACATACATACATACATACATACATACATACATACATACATACATACATACATACATACATACATACATACATACATACATACATACATACATACATACATACATACATACATACATACATACATACATACATACATACATACATACATACATAAATACATACATACATACATACAGGTTTTTATATCAAGACGGCAACTGTGATTATATTAATTGTTATCACCACCCGCGCAACCAATGTTCGTTTAATTATTCGCACAGTAAAGTTTTTTGTATTTCTAGTTTCAAATTACACCAAATTTCTTTTTTACGGAGAGAATACTACACTAATTGTTGTGGGATCCTTCATACGTTTGATTTTGTTACATTGAAAAATCACACTTGAATCCGCATACTTTGGTTTGTTGTTTGGAGGATATTATGTGTCGTATATGAATTCATTTCAGTAACTGTTTAAGCTAAAAATTTGGAAAACTTATTCATTTTTGCAGACGTTAGCTAGAACATTATCTTTTTAAAGCTTAATGAAGAAGAGGTGTTGTGGCGTAACATTTACATGGTATGAAGATATCTAAGTGCGATTGTGTGAGGGAGAGAGTTTCTATATCTTCTTGTATGATTATGATAGCATAAAAACATGATCACTTCTCTGCACTCAGAAAAGATATATAAATCTTTATCATTTGATAAGGTAAAAGTAAAACTATCCATTTAAGCAACAATGCAGTCTCTAAAGTAAAGATTACCTCTAGTTTAATTAACGTGTGCCCTATGTGAACGGAACTCCCTTTTAGCTGAGGCGTTAGATATTGGCGAGGATCGGAGAGCAGTGCTACTGTTACAAGTATTTTGATAGTACAAATTATTAAGAGAACTTTTGAAGCTATAATTTTGTTTTTGTACAGGAATCTTGGGTGTACGTCAAAAAACCAACGGTAGTACATCTAATACGAAGATTTTTATTTCTGAATCATTCTGTCTTTTCAATCCTGCCTAATCTTAGAATAATTATTATAATCAAGGTTGCGGTCTTGATATAAACACCTTACATATGTCAGTATAAACTAAGAATTGTATAGTGTAGAAAAGGTAATTCATCCAGTAGACCGGTTTCGTTTGAATATTTCTCTGTCAAAGTTTTCTGTGGTTCAATCGGTAAACAAATTTTTCTCGCCTGCGGCTTTTGTACTATATTCTGCGTTCAGCTTGTGTTCAAATGGTGTAAGCTGATTTTGGCAAGCGCTTCGTTATTAGTATTTAAAATTTACAGGGTATGTACATTTAAAATTTTTTTTCTATATATTTAAGTCTCTTTATGCATTTTTAATGTCCTGTAAGTTACTTCAAATCATGAATTCTAAGCGTTCATCTGCCGGTTCCACATCTGATGAGGTTAGGCTATCTTCTTTAAAGAGATCTATTTCGGATTTGAATAAAATCCTTGAAAGATGCGTCATAAACACACCAATTGCTAATAAAACCGCGGATCAACACAGTCTAAATTAGTAAAAACGACAATCGAGATCCCCTCGATCATTCAGCCGATGTTCTTCAAAAACTTGATACTATAATCATTAAAAATATTTCTATCATTGCTGAAATTACCTGTATCGTTCGGAGAAATTACAAAACGGATGCCAGTTTCCTTCCTTAGCTGACCACAAGCAACAAAAAGCCAACAGTTTCTATTCTTCAATCACAAAGGAAATTAACTTTCAATTATCTTTTGCTGCAGTATATGTTGACTTCTTTCGTCCACGCAGGATATGCCAGGAAACCCGCAAAACCTATAATGTCATTTTCAGTGACCAGTCTATTTGCCTATATGACCCGGTCAAACAACCAAATGAACTTCTGTACATTTTAGAGTTTAACACCGGAAAATAATTCTTCGTAGACACAGGTGCAGCAGTTTCCGTTCTCAAGGGTGTTCTACTCGTAACAAATACGTGGGAAATCATTCCTACTTATGGTTGCCGACATCTCACTCTCAATATAGGTTTATGACGTCAATTTTCTCACAACTTCATCGTCGCCAAAATCTCACATAACATAATAGACCTTGATTTGCTGTTCAAATATCGGCATATTGTTGATCTTGCTAATCAAAATATCATTGACCCCTCCACCGAACTTGAGCAAGTTTCTGGACACTTGCTTTCGAACATTTGTATTTACTGGTCATACAACCATCTCCAGTCCATCATCCGACAGAAATATCCACAGTTCTTTGAGAACACAAGTCGGTGTTCCATCTCAACGGGTCAGAGCTACGTGTCTCCAACACGATGCACAATATCGTCATAATAGGACAACTTATCGCACTTAAAAGGAGACGGCTACTCCCAGTTAAACTAAAAGCTGCCCAAAAATAGATTCCTGTAGCGCCACAAGATATTGAAAAAACTGCGGTCATCACTCCTTTCGACCTTTTGAATACCATAACATGTGTTTGATCTCAAGTGTGCCACTCAGAAATTTCAGAGGTTCATGGACGACATACTCCGCCATGACACCGATTAGTGTATGCTAAATCTTGCTGACATAATGATTTTTAGTCCAGACCTAGACTCTCATGCCAAGCATCTACAAAATGTCCTGTCAAACTTGTCAGATTATGGACTCAAGATCAATTCAAACAAAAGGCAAATTGCAACTACATCTGTGGATTTCCTAGGGCATTCTATTATATCTCTAGATATACAATCATTACCGTATAAGACCAATTTAATTTATAATATTGCGTCCCCTTAGATTTTAATGGATTTATAGAAAATTTTGTGAGTTCTCAACTACTATCGCAAGTTCCTCCCCGGACTATCAAAACAATTTTATACGTTATGTAAGCACCTGCGGAATCGAAAAGGACATAGCAGAAACTCCACTTTTTCTTGGACGTCTGAAGACGAGGCAATATTCCGTCTTGCCATCAATTCGTTAGCAAACGCCACCTTGCTAACTCATCCAGACTTCAAACGACCTTTTCTACTCACAACCAATACTTCTAAATTTGACTTGGGACCACTTTAGAACAAGAGATTGACGAGTTCCGAAACATATAAGTTTTTACTCGCGTACTCTACAACCAGTAGAATCTAGATACGACATTTTCGGTCGAGTACTCCTTGCCACCGATGGCACAGTGTGCCACTTCATCAGCAACATTGGCGGCAGCAGATTTGTTGTTTTACACATCATGCGCCATTAATTAGCGTAATTCTAAATGCGATTTTAGCCGTCACAAATTTCCCTGCCAGAGTAGAGGGATAGCTGTCACGTCTGAGTAAATGGACATTCGATATTTATCATGTAAAGAGCGAACGAAACATTATTGCAGACGAAATTTCCAGACCAGACGTCTCGCCACAATCACCTTTGCCTTCGCAATTCTCATTCAACTCCGTTACTCTCGGTGAACCTGCACTAACGCCATCCCTCCTGTATAAAGAACAGCGCGGTGACACTCATATTCAAAGATCAGCAGCTCGTCATCCCACCAAGTTCGCATGCCGACTCTGGGAAGATTTATCCATTGTGTACTTCACGGGTACGCAGCTTTCAGAGTGAGGTTGTCGACTCCAACCACTATATTTTTACCCAAGGAGTAAGGCGACGATTAAACTAATTTCAGATAGTTTCTGGGGCCACAGACTCTGGAAGAACGCTAAGCGATGTGTCTCCGAGGGTTCTATTTTCCAAAAAAATTAGATCACCCAGCACACTCAATCTAATTTGGAACATTTCCCAACTACTTCACGTCTTGCCATAGCCCACATCGACTTAGTTTATCTGACTAAGGTTCGAAGTTTTATTTACTTTTTAACTATTTTTAATAGATTTACCCGATGGCATGCGGCTTAACCTTTTGGCGCCATTTCTATAGATGAAATCACTAATGCTTTTTTCTCTGCAAGGATAGCACATTATGGTGTTACCAACGAGGTGCTTGCTTCTCATCCAATTGATTTAAAACCACCTTGTGGTTCATGGTATTCAATTTACGCCAGACGATTGCCTACCAACCCAAATCTAATGGTATGGTAGACAGAATGCATAGGGAACTCAAAGATGCTATAGCACCCTCGTTCACTAATGACAACTTGGTCGATGCTTCACCTATGGCCCTACTTGCTATGCGTTCCCGTATACGGGAATCTATTTAGACGCCTGCGTCACAACTTTTTTGCGGCATAGACCAACGCCTGCCTAGTCAGCTCCCACGTTTACTACCCTCAAATCGAAGCTTTTCGCCTTCGGCTTCATTTCGGTAACATGTCTGCCCCGTAGCCGATACATGCTCTACCGCCAGTATTTGTTCATCCGCAGCTACATAGCTGCAAGAAAGGGCTCGTTCGTAACGACGTTGCCGCTGCATCATTGCAATCCAGGTATCGCGGTCCTTATTCGATTTTGTTCAGACAGCCTAAATATTTAATTATCATGCAATGTGCGATACCTACATAGTTAAGCGTGGACAAGTTGCAACCTTTTATCAAACCGCCTGATCCTCGTGACTTAAAAATTTTCTACACGCGTTTCAGTCTCTATATGCCTACAACCACAACCTGGTAATAGAATACTCTGTATTACGTGTAACTGATAAAATTTGTTTCCCATTAAATTTTAATTATTCTACGTATCAAATGTTAAATTCTGGCGCACCACTTGCGCCCTATTCTATGGATCCACATGATTCATTATTTTCTCATACCCACCTGTCTCTTGTGGTAAAACCCTCTGTTCTTAGCATCTAAATGTGTAGCATCTGTGAACAGTTCTTCGGTATTATGCCATTTTGCGGCAATGTTTGAGTACACTTTTGTTCTTATCATTTGATTTTAATGTATTGTCATACTGTTGCACCGTATGACTCATGCTTCAGCTCTCACTTGCTTAATTTGATATGACCAGCTGCTTAGAGATAATACTTTGTGTAGCAACACTAAGTAGTCACCGGTTCAATATCATAGTATAGGAAAATACCATGCATACTGCAACTTCAACAGTTACACAGTACACATTAACTAACGAATATCATGAACACAATGTCGAGCACGCACTACCTCCTTTGGTCGTATCGAACTCTCATTGACAGCGAGCAAGCATTCGCGGGTTAAAACTTAAACCTGGCACCTTTCGTTGCAATTCACATTGCAATTTTCATGCTGCTCTATTTCGCTTCACGCGGCCACTACAGCTTCCAATTTGTGTAGCAATTACCAGCGGTTATTTGGCATCATATCGTTGTGGAAGCAATAAACAATTATGCACCAGCCCAGTATTAAAATACGTTTTGGTTAACTATAGGCCGAATAATAACCAGTTTCTTAACTTGGTTTGAACTTTGCGCTACATTACTAACCAAAAATCATCAGGAGGAATTAGCTTCTTTTTCCTAGTCTTTTCCTCTGAGAGGAAAGTGATGTAACTGATGAAATTAATTCGTCGACATATTGTCAAAATTAAATTAAAATTTTAACGCACTGGACCATTGAGAACGCGAAAAACTACCGTTAACCAATTGCGTGCGATTTCGCTTCTATATAAGCACGGTGCATTTATCACGCACACACCTTCTGCTCCGCTCGCTACCTGTGATTGCTGCAAATTTCTTTCTGCGCTAACTATCTTCACCGAATTTTGCTTGTGTTTAACAAGATGTGTTACTAATTCGGCTAGGGTATAGTCACGCCAATCTTCTTGTTGCTGCGCATCCAGTCATATGTAATCGATCATCTCTTAAACGGAATTCTTTGTGTGCCAGCCATCTCGGTGTTGCCGCAGATCTTCAATAAGACTAGTCCATGCCTTCGAACAGCAACTAACACATCCTGCTTCGACAATTATACTTATTCAGGTGCATCTACTCAGAGGATCACCAGCCAAAGCACACGACACACAGACCTAGTATCTAGAAGGATTTCTAGACACCTACACGCTGCAAACACTAATAAACTCTCACAACATTTGCCGGTGTACGTTTTCCTGGCCCTGTTAAGGGCTACCCAGAGTAACTCTTTAATCCGTTTCCTTATTGGTCTTCTTAGTAACGTCGTACGTATCCTCCTTTTTGCCGGAGCGTTACACTAATATCTTCACTTCTCAGTATCAATAGATAAACCAAATATTATGGTCCTCGCCATTAAAATTGTCTATCATGTCATTTATCGATACGCTTTTGTTAACTCTAAAAAAATGTCATCAATATTCCTCGTATGTTATAAAATAAAAATCGCATGGATCTGAACAGGAATCTCGCACAATTAGAAGAGTATGAACGCTGGATGAAGGTTAATTTAAAGATCATAAATAACGACTGCCTAAATATGGCGACTCATCAGTAGGAGCCGGTATTATGCCCTTTAACCACTATACATTTGGTCGAAGAATGTGGAATTAGGACGGTACAATCTCCTAGACGAATGTGCAAACCTGCAATAGTGAAGCTAACATCTTACAAAGTCTACGACAATCCGACTTCAACGCTAACTCACACTATATAATAAATACAGAGTCTGTGAAGGATACTAACACTATGGCTATTGTGTTAGTAACCGATACCAACATTCTTCTACCGAAAAGGTACATGGTACTAACACTATGGTTTCCGAGTCGGAACATGGTACCAACATGATGGATATCAATTTATGCTATAGTTCCCCGAAATTGAGAATTACAACAATTTCTGAACACCTGTTACTCCAGTAAATCCATACACTCTGGCCTTGATCGATATCAGTTATCATATTTCGCGGTAAGCATAACATCATTCAATTCAATATATTACAGTTAAATACTGTTTATTGCGGAGAACTAATGTATATGCAAGTATGTATTAGGCGTTGCGAACCTAGTAACAAATTAGTTCAGTTGTGACCAGAAGGATAAACCAAAGGCAGCATGAACGAAACGAATGTGCATGAGATTATACTTTCCGTTCATGCTGCCTTTGGTTTATCCTTCTGGTCACAACTGAACTAATTTGTTACTAGGTTCGCAACACCTAATATATACTTGCATATATATTAGTTCTCCGCAACAAACAGTATTTAACTGCCTAAATATGTATTGGATTACCTTATAACTTCGTACTTCATTACTCGTTATCATACTGTATCCATTAGCTTCTTTTTCTTAAAAATTGTGACAACGTATTAATGAATATTTACGTTAAATATACCCTTTTCTTTACAATATCACCTTGCTAATTCTGTCAGCAAGTAAGTTTCTAAATTTCATTTCATTTCTTTCATCTTCTTATCTGAACTAAGTTGACTTATTTACTAACTCTTGAGAATTTAATCTGATAGGATCTTGATACCTGTATATTCACATTGACTTGCCCCTTTTTTACTAAGGATATCCGCAAATATTACAGTTAACAAACTAAGTTTAAAACAATTATTATAGTCAAGGTTGCGGTCTTGATATAAAAACCTGACCCATTAATTACTTACATATGTCAGTATAAACTAAGAATTGTATAGTGTAGAAAAGGCAATTCATCCAGTAGACCGGTTTCGTCCTTATTGGGAACTCATCATGTACTAGTCAGAATTTGCCGCGGACAGGACTCGTACCTGGGCACGTCTGCTTCGGAATCTGGTGCTCTAACCACTGAGCATGGCTCAAAACACACACACATGCATATCATTAGTTTATCCAGAGAACCGTTGGCATTTGATGTGAGATTACTGTAATTTCATTTTGATGTGCGTCACGTCCAGAATATATATGCACGTATATGACGCACATTTATTTAGCGAAAAGTCAGAAATGGTTAAAAGAGCTACCAGTAAGCTTAAATGAAGTAACCAATCAATGATTGCGAGGGTGTTGGTAATAATTCTTTAAATCAAATTTGCGATCTTGACGTAAACGCCAATCCCATCCTTTTTATCCAGTCGTCGAACAACATCGCAAAACCGTCAGTCACACGTACTGACGTGTTTCGACCTTCCATGTTCATCATCAGAGTAAGACGGAAAACTGACTTACAAGGATCAAACTAAAATGCATATTTAAGGAAAGCAAAATTAGATAGGCGGCTCCCACATTTTGCAGACTCGCATACACTTTACTTGACTTGAAATGCCCGATGCAAAATTTCTATGCAGCCGTAAATATTAACTTTTTGGAGCTACCGCCATATATATATATATATATATATATATATATATATATATATATATATAGGCTATAAAATTAAACAATCACTGATTGAGCGGCGGGGGGTCACAAGTATTTCAACGAAGTTTGCGAGCATGAATTAAACACTAATCCCATTGTATTTAACCATTTGCGCTTAAGAAAAATGCTTGCGATTCTCCTAAGGGCGAGAGCAGCATATTTAATTTTGCTGTCCATATGCATGAATTGCAGTTTGACTATTTCTAGTCAGCTTGCCGTCGTACTCTGATGATGAACATGGAGGTTCGAAACGTGCCTGTACGTGTGAGTGACGGTAATTATGCTATTTCGTTTGACGACTATTCAAATAAAATAGGATTGGGGTTTACTTCAATTTTGCAAACTTGATTTAAAGAATAGATACCACCATCCGCGTGATCCTTACTTGATTAACTGTATTACCCATATATATGTGGCGAAAGCAGCAAAAAGTTAATGTTCGTGACTGAATAGAAATTGTGCAGGCAACTTTTCCAGTCAAGTACCATTTATGCTAAACTACTGAAGACGAGAGCTGCTTATCTAATTTTGCATTCCACATGTATGGATTGCGGTTTGCCGTCGTACGCTGATGGTAATCATGGAAGTCCGACACGTGTCAACACGTGTGACTGACGGTATTTTTTATATGTTGTTCGACGATTGGTTAAATACAATAGGATTTATGTTTACTTCAAGCTCACTTCTACTTTCTTATTCATTAATTTTATCGTATTTTTTAAAGTGCTTATAGTCTACACTTGGTTCAGCTTTTAGTGGAGAGGAAAAAATGAGCTGTTCTATATGGCTTATTAATAGGCATGCAATGGCACATTAATGCGCTATGTGTGTCTGAATGGCCGATTACTAAATAAGCTTATCCAAGAGCATGTTACTACAAACGGATCCACAAAAATGAGAACGTTTCCGCAATATATGGAAAATTGTTCAAAGAAATCACACCCCACGGCTAAATAAATCAAATTAGGTTGATCATACATTGCATATTAACTAATGTAATGCAACCGTTCATTAGTGTGTGTTTGTGTGTGCGTGTGTGTGTCTACTCGTGAATTTTCCAATTCACGTTTGTTGTCTTACAATGTATTAACTTGATCTAACTTGATCTCCTTTGCCACACAAAATTCAATATATACAATACTACATTTTTCACTCGAGTTGAATTCTGGTAAAAATGGCCTTTTTAACTGTGTTGTATAGAGCTGTTTTATAAAAAAATTTTCTATACAAAATTTGTTTCTCATTCTAAAAAGTATTCATGTGATATATATTTATTATGTCCATTGCCTTCGAATATTACACAGTATATTTCTAATTAGAAAGAAAAAAACATTAATAACAAAGTGGATAATGGCCATTTATTTCGAGAATATTAAACTTCTCTCTACAATCTTTCATTTATATACATTCTGGGTTTTCATTTTAATATGTGGGTGGTAACAAATATGACTCGGTTTTCTATTTCTTGCTTTGGCTGATTGATAAGTGTGTATGCGTTTGTGTCTGTGTGTGTGCCTGTTTGCATGTAAAAGTCCTTCTCATTGTATTGCAAATTGATGTCTGAGATCTGGTCGTTATTGTATTGATGGTTTGAGAATTAACCATCTGTTTGAATTGTTCGCTGTTACGTGTAAGAGTGCTATTTTTCCGAGTATGGTCTTTAGTTTCATCTTTTGGCGCAAATTTTTATTCTTCACTTGGTAACAGCGCAAGTGTGGATTGCAGTGTTGAATGCTCATATTGTTTGGAAATTTCTGTCGCCGTGTGCGCATTTGTTTTTTCCTTTTCAGTTTGATGCCAATCCGATTGAATGTTTGCTGATTCTAGTCGAGGGATCTTTAAATAAAACAACAAGCACCTGACCTAAATATTCAAAAGATTCATCAACATGATATTCTAATCGACTGGCCACGAATAACAAAATTCAACAACAATATACTAGAATCCAGGCAATACCGAACAGGCCCTCGACTAGAATCAACAAACATTCAATCGGATTGGCAACAAACTGAAGAGGAAATAAAAGATGCGCATACAGTTTCCAAACAATATGAGCGTTCAACACAGCAATCC
>JAQBSW010014449.1:0-11626 GCA_029291075.1 Eudiplozoon nipponicum
TTTAATTAAAATGTATAACAGTTATATATATATATTCAATCCTATATTAGATGTTGCGCACCTAGTAACAGATCAGTCCAAATATGGTCAGAAGGATAAAACAAAGATAACATGAACGGAAAGTATAATCTCGTGCACATTAGTTTCGTGCTAATCCGGTGACTCATCAGTAGGAGACTTTTACGCGCTCTATATTTTATTTAGATCAATTAAATATACAACAATTAGCTAATGTTTGAGTTTTGAGAACTAATACACATACAATTGTGTAATAGGCGTTGCGCACTTAGTAACAAATTGGTTTAAATATGGCCAGAAGGATAACTCAAACACAACATGAACGGAACATATGATCTCGTATGCACATTCGTTTTATGCTTACTGGCGATTCACCAGTAGGAGCCAGTATTACGCCCTGTACGCACCGTATATTTCAGTGAGGAATGATGTCATTATTAACAAGAAATTTGCTAAATAATATCGATCAAGGTCATAATGTATAGATTTGCTGAAGTAACTGGTGTTCAGATGTGGTTGTAGTTCTAAATTTTGGTGAACTTTAGCATACGTTGAAATCAATTATGATGGTACCACGTACCAACACGACAGCCATAGTGTTGATATCATGTACCATTTTGGCAAACCATAGTGTTGGAATTAGGTACTGACAAAACGGCTATTGTGTTGGTATTCCTTACAGGCTTGGTATATATATATATATATATATATATATATATATATATATATATATATATATATATTATATGTACTGAGTTGGCTTTGAAGTCACATTGTCGACGATTTTATATAAAGTTCGCTTCACTACTGCAGGTTCAGACATGCGTATCGGAGATTGTAATGTTCAATTTTCCCACATTCCTCACCCAAATATGCAATGGGTATAGGGCGTAGCTACCGGCTCCCGCTGATGAGTTGTCATTAAGCACCAATGAACGCGCACATGGGATTATACGTTCCGTTTATGGTATCTTCTAGTGTTATTTGAAATTGTTTTTACTAGTTGCGCATTATCTAATACAATATTGCGAATATGAGAAGTTAGTCTTTAAATGTATGTTAATTAAGGTTAAATTCTGCACATTTGTTATTATCGATCTGCAAAACCGAATTTTCTTTTTCACCTCAGAAAACGATGCATTCTTGTCCTCTGTTACTTGACGTCACAGGGTAATTAAGATATGTGAGCGACAATTTGATTATTTTTTGCCGGGATCTTTGTTAGGTTCATGAAAGTGCAAGGTGCAATTTCAACTTATTTGAAATACATTTATGAAATCTGTTTCAAACATATATTTATCAAATTTGCTTTTAAACATGCCTCATCTGAGCTAAAGTCGATACCCTCTAAGGTTTGAAAATACTCAACATAGGGTTTACTATAACGCACGTAAACACACGAAAAACAGACCTACACACACCTTATATTATATATATATATATATATATATATATATATATATATATATACTACGCGCAAATCGAAGTCATATAAGAAAATTTATTTCTTGCTAGCTTTTCCTCCAGGTGGAATATATATTTAATAATTTAAGACGAGGTTATATAACCAACCAACACCGATAATTTCAATATAAAACAGACAATATACCAGATAAATACTGTTTGTTACGGAGAACTAATATATATGCAAATATATATTAAGTGTTGCGAAACTAGTAACAAATTAGTACAGGTTTGACCAGAAGGATAACACAAAGACAGCATGAACAGAAAGTATAATCTCATGCACATTCATTTCGTGCTTACTGGCGACTCATCAGTAGGAGTCGGTACTACGCCCTTTCTCACTATATATTTGGGTGAGGAATGTGCAATAATAGGACGGTACAACTATACTAATTGAGGAAATCTTGTTTATTCGAAATTTACAGGCAGGATTTTGATTATATCAAATATAAGTTGGTATATGACTTCAAATTGCGTTTAGTATGCGGCACTACAACATCCTTTTGTGCTCTTCAGGTAAATTGCTTTCTATTCTGTTCTAAAATACGTGTTCTTTGAGCGCTGTTTTAATGGAAAAATCCGACTGTATACAAAAGATAGATAACGTGTTGATTGACAACAAATTCACTCATCTAGAGGATAAATCAGATGAAATATATAAAGTTGATCACAAAGTAATAAATAAAATTAAGATCTTAACAGATGTCGGCTTATTTGATGAGGCCAGTGCACAAAAGTCCAAACCAGTTGGATCCTCTGCACCAGTAATGTGTGGAATACCCAAAGCAAAAAGTTGTTCTGCGAGACCAATATTATCAATGGTCAATTCTCTGTTCTATGCATTGGCTAAATGGTTAGTCCGTATGCTGGAACCATTGCGCAAGCTACTAGGTAATTATTCGGTTACCGAATCTTTAGAGTTTGTTAAACACAATTAAAGATATAAATATTAAAATCACGATTTTGTTGTCTTTTGATTTTACGTCTTTGTTCACAAGTGATTAAATTGAAGAAACTATTGACTTTGTAGTCCTAGCGATAAGCCAAAACATGACTATCATGTATCATGTCATACCTTTTGCAAGCTTATCTTACAACGTATGCAAGCATCCATAAACAGATTTGTGGTGTGGCAATTGGGAGCCCCCTATCTCCAGTGTTGGTTGAGATTTACCTAGGCCATCTTAAGGGCACACCACTAAAGTTTGAAATAAGTAAATGCGCACAGTAAATACGATATGTTGATGATATTTTCCATGTCCAGGTCTCAAATACATACACTGATTCATAGATTCAATAAAGCACAAGAATATCACTTTCACTTCTGAGCATGAGAAAGATAATTGTCTTTCTTTCTTAGATATTCTACTAAAGAACGATACTAATTGTAAGTTTAATATAACAGCTTACCATAAACCAACCTTATCTGCACAGTATTTGCTTTACAACAGTTTTATACCTTCTTAACACATTATCAACAGTTCATTGCTTTGAATTAAGATTTTTTTGCCAACCTGCATTAATTGAAATTAACTGATCTGCGTTTTGACTAACGCAGCTTTCATTGTTCCAGCAGTTTTCTTTTCGAAATATTTCGGCTAAACTTATCGATAGACTTCATCAGTCGCAATGTACCTCACAAGTTTAACAAACGTACCTAATGAAGCAAGTTCTTTGCTTTATTCAAGAATTGAAATTTTGATCAATCCAGATTCACCAGGTAAGGAATATACTAAAGTAAGCAATTTACCTGAACATCCCAATTAAGTGAGGTGAAGTTTCCAGAATAACACAAAAGAAATTTGAAGCTGCAATAATACCCACAGTTAATGAAGAAAAATTACGAATGTTATTTAACGCAACAAACTTACTTTTACTAGCAATTAACGAGAATTAGCCTTTAATTTTGACCTCAATTATTATTTAACAATATACATGCGCAAGTTGTCGATAAGCCTGTGTAGGCCGATCGATCAGACGGTTAATTACTCAAATGTAGAACATTGCAACTTAAACACCTGCTTTTCATCAAATGGTGATTACACGTCTGCAATCGCGCAACATATGGTTGAAACTATTTCCATGTTCTCAAAACGTAGAATTCAAAATAGCTAGTAAATGCAATAATGAATGAGTTGGATTTGTGCATTCGGAAGAAGTATGTTCGGGAATTAAGCTTCAATTGGAGGTGATGGCGCAATTGGTTGGTTCTCTCCACGTATATATTTTCCGTTTTGCTTGGTCCTTCAAAATTTATATATGTGTACACAAATACACAAACAAATATATATATATATATATATATATATATATATATATATATATTTATATGTATGTGTGTGTGTGTGTGTGTGTGAAAAGATATGTTCATTTGTAGATACTTGAGAAGAATATGAACAACTAAAGGTTCGTGTAGCTGATAAAATTTCTTTGGCACTTGAAATGGGTACTATGAAAAAAAAGTATGTCAACGCTTTAGCCACTATATATACAAGATTTTGAAAAGAATCATCATCATCATCATGTCCAGCCACACAAAAGTCAAGTGACTAATGTTTCACTGCCATATAACCATAAGGAGTGAAAAAATATATAAGTGAATTTAGACAAATTATTATTGAGATTTACGAGAGAGAGAGGGGTAGAGAGAGAAGGAATACCTTGCTACTATGAGTAAATTTATCAGGATAACTCACAGAAATGAGGTCGACTCATTCCAGTCAAGTGGTACGGTTATTTTTTGAATTTTGTCGGAGTGCCAGCTTCATATATTCCAATGCAGCGTTTTGCATACGCGGGTAGTAGCTTTGCACGGACAGTTTCACAAAGATCCGATTTATCACAATTTCCAATTTTGTTTTTTATTTGATCGGGTTGAGTTATTATTCGTTCCAAGTGGTATGTTTCCTCATTGCAAATAGTATGAAAAAGTAGTCAACGCTCATGAAATTATATAGACACCATCCTTAAACAATCCCGGAAGTAAATCATCGGGGCCTGCGGCTTTGCTGCGCTTAAGAGATAGGATTGCATCGCATACTTCTAACTCGGATGGTTCTTCGGGACTAACATTTCACACTGTTGATGCAGACATGCTTTCGGGAATCGGAACTGACGCGGGTGGCCAAGAAAATTGATCTCAAAAGTGTTCAGCCCACCTGTCAAGACGACTTATTTTATCGGTTATTAATTCGTTGTTACTATCATTTATAGTTTGGTCCGAGTCGACATAAGTGTTCCAAAAAAGAGCGACAATCCTGATGCAACCACGCCATCTATAACTAATTGCTACATGATCTATTTGAGTCCACCGTTGTCCGGGTGCTGGAGGACGCCATGTAGCACAACGTCTACACTACGTCTGAAATTTGTACTACTTAAATATAGTCTATGTTCAGCACAGCTATCCAAAAGCCGTTCACCATTATCACTGCGAGTCGAGCTTAGAGTGTATCTTTCACCTAAATGAAATTCTGTGTTACTTAAGCGACCAACTTGAGCATTCATGTCACCCATAGCCAGGACTATATCCGAACTTCGTGCTTTACTTAGTAAGGAGCTTAATTCGGAGTGAAAAGCGTCCTTGCT
This sequence comes from Eudiplozoon nipponicum, assembly GCA_029291075.1. Classification (NCBI taxonomy): domain Eukaryota; kingdom Metazoa; phylum Platyhelminthes; class Monogenea; order Mazocraeidea; family Diplozoidae; genus Eudiplozoon; species Eudiplozoon nipponicum. The sequence goes on from JAQBSW010014449.1 coordinate 5,074, forward strand.
TTCTTCTGTGCTGCAATCGATAGGAGCATATGCAGATACAACGAAGAGGCAACGATGATAACGGCTTTTTGCTTTGATTTTAGTAGATGTATTTAAACGTGCCGCACACAATCGACTATTTAAAGGGATCCATTCAATTAAGCAAGCTTCAGCTCGCGCGCCAAGGGCAATACCAACGCCCCATTTACCGGCTTGAGAGGACTCTGTGGAACCAGATGTTCGAAGCCAATAACGCGTAGATATGGATGGTGCAACTAGTTCTTTAATACACGTAGGATCCTGTATTCTGGTTTCAGATACGGAACATATGTCGATTTCTAATTTATCCAACGTACGAGCAAGAGATACTTGCTGTCCAAGTTGTTTTAATGTTCGCACTTAGGTTTAATGAATGATCGTCTACTAGAACCATTTTCGATATTAGACCAAACTCGAGGCTTCACATGAAACGGGATGATGGCTGTCCCTTTATGGCCCGGCAAGGTTCATGTTACCAATCCCGGGTCGACTAGCTTGAGCTCGCCGGTCGTCAAGCCGGAATTTCTATGGCTACGGGCCAAATAATATCTTAAGACCTGGCGTTCTAACTAGCCTTTCAAGTTTTGTCTTTATACAAAAGGCATCATGCCACTTGCGGAAACGTTAGTGATTTGAAGTGTTTCGAATAACCATTGTTACCTGGTGCAATATTCTGCAAATGTACATATAATCAAAATCCCGCCATCAAAATGAATTTATACACACACACATATATATATATATATATATATATATATATATATATATATATATATATATATATATATATATATATATAATTTCTCCTGGACCTATCTGAAATAAATTGTTACTAGGCCTGGAATACTTAATAAATAATTATATATATATATATATATATATATATATATATATATATATATATATAAAAGCTCTTTACGACCAAGAATTTGTAACCATTAGCTATAGAAAAAATACTGACGGTGACGGATAAGATAAGATTAGATATTGGTCGTAAAATAAAATAAGTTAATACTAGAAAGCAATTTCGAGCTGTACAAACTATGAACTGGTTTTTAGTTTTATAATTTTATCTTTCTTAAGGGTGAAAATCCGGTGCATCATTTCTTGTAAATCAGTGTATTTACAACGGGAAAATGTGTGAATTACTGCATGATAAGAAAGTTTAAAATAAAATAATAATGTGCTAAACCGACAATTTCAAAGTGAGATCAAATTGTTTAGTATTAAAGCGATCTATGCGAAAGAATGAGATTCAGTACATTTTTCTGATAAAAAGCGATACAATCTCGTCAAAGACTTATGATCTAGTAAACATTCGTTAACCTGGGAAACTTTTACGAATTGTAGCGAATATCTTAAATTTTCTTTGTAATATAATTAAAAGATTATATTGTTCCTTACTGCTTTCTTGATGAATATATATATATATATATATATATATATATATATATATATATATATATATACGGGAAAATGTGTGAGTTACTTCATGATAAGAAAGTTTATAATAAAATAATAATGTGCTAAACCGACAATTTCAAAGAGAGATCAAATTGTTTAGTATTAAAATGATCTATGCGAAAGAATGAGACTCAGTACATTTTTCTGATAAAAAGCGATACAATCTCGTCAAAGACTTATGATCTAGTAAACATTCGTTAACCTGGGAAACTTTTACGAATTGTAGTGAATATCTTAAATTTTCTTTGTAATATAATTAGAAGATTATATTGTTCCTTACTGCCTATCTTGATGAAAATATATGGTTTTATTTATGATGATAGTTGATCGAATTAAATTTATCTAGCTAAAATGGTAAATGTGGTCGTTGTAACTATGTATAAAAATTTACTTTTTCTATGAGCATTGGATTGCCTGAATAGATTGCTAAATGAATATTTCGAAATACCCGAGGCACTTGAATGATTCTACTACATTTTATAGAAATAGAAGCCTTATGCAAGTCCTTAGCTGACTGTAAGTTCCAAATGCAAGAATTACAATCTGTCCCAAGTGTGAATATTGTTAGAACATGGCCAAAGGGATGCCTTTTATTGTGAGTATTTCAGGATGAATAAGCACAAAGACGACGATACTTTATGTGAGCCTACATTTGGAGCTGCCATAATGAAATAATTTTTTTGCGAGTATGTGAAAAGATCATTACTTATACGTGCTGGTTGAAGATTAAATAAAGAAGACACTAATCTAAAACCTTTAATCAAATGTAGGTTGGTAGCTGATGGATTTCTCTGTTCTGGCGGCATACGACATAATAAGTCGTGCACAGGAGGAAGGCGACTCGCTTCACTAATTCCTTTTTACTGGAACAGAACGACGCCTTAATACGCATGGTTGACTTACGACAGCCTTTGCAGGTCATTGTGTAAAAATTAATTCAATAGAGTTCATCCAATGCTTCTCGGATGGTGGGAATACTTGCCGCTTAGTCTTTACGTCTAGCGAACTCCGCAAGCATTATCCACATTGCCTGCCTCCATGAGACGTGAATTTTGTTGAACATCAAAAAGTAGACGATATTGTGTTTCGATGTAGTTTCGCCTTTTTGCTATTCCGTGTTGCAGAAAAATCTTGCTCTGCCGGACGACGAATCTATGGTTTTTATCGGTTATCTGCAAACAAACAAACAACTCTACTTGACTGGTTACCCATAAACTCACGTTTGCTCTATGTTGCTTTCTACTTAGGAAACTTGCGTTTGGGAGTCGTGCCATCAACCAACAGTTAAACTGATAGAAGGAGTGATTTCTTTAGAAATCCATCAGACTGACGATCAGAAATACTCTGGACTGTTGTTTATTTCAACGCTAAACTATGTCAATACAGCGAAGGTAACAGAGTTGTAGAAAGGTTGTCCTTAATTGAATGTAGCAGTGGAAATGGCTTTATGCAACGGGCCACCTTTATCTTTACTTGGTACGGTACGAAACAGCGTCTTGTAGGCTACATTGGAAAAGATTAGGCTAACCTCAGTCTGTTTTCCGACGATGAAACGAATGTGCACAAGATTATACTTTCCGTTCATATTGTCTTTGGTTTATCATTTTGGTCATAATTGAACTAATTGTTACTAGGTGTGAAGCACCTAATAAATAATTGCATATATATTAATTCTCGGCCACAAAAAGTATCTAACTTTTATATATTTAATTGCATGATATCATGATTAACGTGAAAATTTATAAATGATATCGTTCAAGGCTAGAGAGTATGGATTTACTGGATTAACAGTTGTTCAGAAATAGTTGTTATTCTCAATTTCGGTAAACTGTAGCATACATTGAGATCCATGGTGTTGGCACCATGTACCAAAATGTTGGTGTCGTGTACTGACACAAAAGCCACAGTGCTTGTATCCTTTACAGACACGGTATATATATTATATAAAGTGAGTTCGCATTGAAGTCGCATTGTCGAAGACTTTATATGATGTTGGCTTCAATACTGCAGGTTAACACATTTGTATAAGAGATTTTTCCGTCCTATTGTCCCACATTCTGCACTAAAATATATAGTGGGTAATAGGCGTACTACTGGCTCCTACTGATGAGTCGCCAATATGTGCGAAACGACTGTGCACGAGATTATACTTTCCGTTCATGTTGTCTTTGGTTTATCCTTCTGGTCATATTGGAACTAATTTGTTATCTGGTGCGCAATACCTATTAGAAAATTGCAAATATATTAGATCTCCGTCACAAACAGTATCAAACCATGAACAAGTTTTTCTGTTTTTACTAACACCAATGTCATTTAGCACTCCGTGTCTGTTGCGAAACTAAGAAACAACCAGATTCTAATTCTTACGTTTTGAGAGAAGTAGATTTGCAGCTACGCGCCAGATGGATGATCCACACTGGCTGAATGTTGTCTGTGAATTGGAAGCAGTGTCAATGCGTAAAAATGTATTCGAACTGCCTTTTTCAGGTCCGACCTATTAGCAGAAGTCGTTTTCGCGAGAAACACAAGCGCCTCGTGCATTTGTAGCCCGAGTCGTAAAGTATTTAAAAAATTCTCAGTTTATGTTTGCTCGCTTGAGATAAACACCAATTATAATTAACTAATGGCCCAAAAACAAAACTGCTGTCAATCACGTACTGGCGCGTTTTGTCTGCCTGTGCAACCTATGATTGTTTAATTATGTCATTAAATCGGCACATTTGGAAAACTTTGTGATTGGCGATATAAAGACTCATAATTTTACTATAAGATTGTCATTAAATATACTTTTTATGAAATGTAAGATTATTAGTCGCGTGAGGGAATACAATACCGCTATAACTACTGGCGTTTCCGTGAATTTTTCAAGACCTTCGGCAAAATGGTTACGGAAGTCTCAAATAAGTCTAAAGGTGCTGTTGCTATATCTATTTACACAAATGGTGATAGTAGCGCTTCTGCCGCCTATAATAGTATTATTTTTCCCTGTGTGGAATCAAAGATTTTCATGTATATTATCCACAAAATGATTATTGTAAAGCGAATGCAGCGCGCTAATTCACCTCCGGGGATTTTAGACTGGTAACGATTTACATACACTAAATTCCTGCACTCGCCAGACACTCGGGATGCGTCATCATTGCAGCTGTCAAGAATCATTCCGTTTATAGACTTCTCACCCGCTTTCTTGTCTGTTTTGTGTTAGATGTCATAGTGAACTATGCCTAATGTGGCGTCGCGGAAGAAATGTTTGTCTGATTAATTGTTGTCTCGTTTCTAGGTGCACGTTATACATGTATACTTGATAAATGAACTCTGCTTTATACCATAGGTCTGAAGGCCAACGAGTTCAATCTAGCCGCTCTTTGATGTACCATCAACATCGGACCCTTTTATGAAAATGTCGATAGTGTTTACTGTTTGAGAAGGCCAGGCATCCTGATCGCCTGGCTACCGACACAATTCTGATCGATGGCTGAAACCACTCGTGGCAGGCTAGCAATCTGGTGAAAAGCTAATATTTTCGTGATGTTGGTCACTTGATCACACCGGACTATAACCTCCATAACTAGGAGACATGAAAGGGCGAAACTTTATGGGAATCGAGCGGAAAACAGAGTCTTGTGGACAGACCTGGTTGATTATGTCTCGATGGCCGATCGTACATGGGCTAACGGGGCTATGGCGGTGGTGTCACCAGGGCGTGGTGGATTTCCGACCGGCAATCGGATCTCCTATAAAATACCACATGAGCCCGACGACGGCACCATGACTCGGCGTGTGTTCCCCGCCACAAAAGGGTTCAACAGCCACAGGATTACATGGACTCCTGGACAGTACCCCGTACTTCCGAATGGCGAATGAGCTCTCAACAGCCACCGGCAACCATGCAACTTACTGCTGCCTTGCAGACTGCGCTTGGATGTGCAAAGGCTAGAGGTGCGTCCTCGATCAAAAAGCCGAGTGGTGAGGGGACACCACTTGTACCAAATTCCCAAAAACTCCATGAAATGTCATGGAGCCGGCTTATCCTCCAAAAGGAGTCAGCCGCAGTAAAGTAAAGTAAAGTAAAGTAAGTCCACCTATGTTGGATGGTCCACGTACATGTATGTCGTCAGTGTTTATTATTAGCGTATCGTCCAGACGAGACTTAATTATGCCTAATTCTGCAGTTAAATTATTCATTTGAGAAGTCAATGCCTGAATCAACGTTTCCAACCCATCAGAAGCCATTCTAAATGTACCACAAATGCTTTATTTTTACTCAATTATATATAGAATTTTGCTCGCGCAACGAGCATCGATTTAATAAAACAAATTTACACATATTAATTAATTTATGTTCACTTCGGCTCGAAGTCTGCTTTTATCATTGGGCTGACTGCTTCATTCTTATACGGGCGCTTCTGCGAGGAATTTCTGTTGAAATAGTGTCTGCCCTAGATAAGACCCTTTTGTTCATTATTTGTCTTAAAGGTGGCTATTGCCACAATAACAAAACTACCGCCAGCCGCAATGCACTGACGCGTTTCGACCTTCCTTGATCATCATCAGAGTACGACGACAAACTGACTATCGAGGATCAAACCGCATTGAATATATATGGAAATCAAATTTAGATATGCGGCTCTCACCTCTAGCAGTCTCGCATACATTGAACTTGACTGGACATGTCGGCTGCACAATTTCTATGCAGTCACGAACATTAACTGTTTGTAGCTTTCGCTGCATATACATATATACGCAATCAATTATTGTTAAATTGTATTTCCTATATATGTATATGTGGCGAAAGCTGCAAACAGTTAATGTTCGTGACTGCATAGAAATTGTGCAGCCGACATTTCCAGTCAAGTTCAATGTATGCGAGACTGCTAGAGGTGAGAGCCGCATATCTAAATTTGATTTCCATATATATTCAGTGCGGTTTGATCCTCGATAGTCAGTTTGCCGTCGTACTCTGATGATGATCATGGAAGGTCGAAACGCGTCAGTGCGTTGCGGCTGGCGGTAGTTTTGTTATGTTGTTCGACGACTGGTTAAATACAATGGGATTGGTGTTTACTTCAAG
>JAQBSW010014450.1:0-11625 GCA_029291075.1 Eudiplozoon nipponicum
CTCGGCCGTAGTTGGTTTGAAATTGCACTCCCTAGCTAACGATTTCAGAATCTGAACAAATTGAGTGTGTTAAAGAAACGAATAGTTATTGCATGCAATTGATAAATTATTATTCAGCCACTCTGGTCGAAATTAGTTAGATAAAAACAACGGTTATGAAAATGTACACACATACACATATGTGACACGCGAATATCTAATGAAAGGTCAGTCTGAGGTATATAAATATTATGACTAGAGGAAATAACACACTTGCTTCATTTGTTTCGTGAAATGCAACTGATGAAGGCCTACGGTAAGCTTGGCCGAAATATCTTGATGAAAGAAAATTACTGGAACAATGAAAACTGCGTTAGTCAAAACGCAGATCAGGTAATTACAATTATTCCAGGTGCGCATCAATGCAACTCCTTAAAATTGATCCAATGTTTGTCCATTTTCTTGTTTAGTAGTCGCGAGTATATGACGAACAAAGACTTCATTTTTCGGTCTGACATAGAGATTCATTAGAGTTTTGATAGCATGATCATATGTATCACAGTCAACGATGTGTTCATATACGTTAGGAGAGACGTAGGAAATAAGAGTGTCTAATTTATCCGGATTCATGGATTCGACTGATTTCAGGAGACCACAGAATGTACGATACCAATGATTCCATTGTTTTGCTGCATCTGGTGCACTAGGTTCAACATCAAATCTTTCTGGTCTGAGTAGGCGTTCCATGATTGGGTTATATGATGAATAAATTGTTCTGAATCACAGTAACAAGCACAGCAAACGGGCAGATTGAGTCGGAAACCAGAAGAAAGAGTTGCCTAAAATATTAGGCTTTATTCATCATATTATGCATATATAGATGCTAAAAGACAAAGCAAAACATGTTAGTATGCGAACGGTGTGAATATAAATGTGTGTACAAATAAACAATCATATCAAAGATATTGCATTGTATCGCGTAATTCTAACTCTGTTGGTGCATTGTGCATAGTGGAACTTATCTTGGTACAAAGTAAGTTCGAATTTTCGCCATCAAGATCAGTTAGCTTTGACTTAAGAATATCTCCATATTTTCGTCGGAAGGATGGTTGTTTGTGTTTGTTTACTTCTATTTGACGTTTATTTTTTTATTTTGAAATTTTGAGTGCAAATCTACCTCGAATGAGTGCATGGTTCAAGTCGAAATAAGTGTCCCAACAGTCGGTCATCATTACCGTTTCGCATTAAGTTTAATTTGTGTTTTCGACATACATGAAATTATACATTTCTTCAGAGCCCAAATTGAGCATTATTATCACTTATAATCAAGACTATATCTGAACTTCGTGCTCTACTTAGCAGAGTGCTTAGGTCGGCGTACAAAGCAAACTTGCTGTTGTCTTTGCTGCAATCGGTGGGGAAATATGAAGATTTGACGAGAAAGAATCGTTGATTAAAGTTTCTGACATTGATTTTAATGGATGTATATATGCGCGGATAATGGTTGTGCACTCAGTACTGTAGTGCTCTTAGGATCTTAGATTCTGGTTTAAGATACGCGACATATGTCGATTTCTAATTTATCCAGCATATTTGCCAGAGCTTCTTGTTTCAATATTTACACATTATATGCACTGACTTTTAAACCTAACCTATCTTTAATGAATTGTAATTTTCTTAAACCGTTTTCGATATTTTTGCAATCCGACATTGGGATCGGTGGTATGATCAATGTCCAAAAAATCAATATCATCCGAAGCAAGATTTCGCTTACCCATCCTGCATGAAGCAACAGGCAAGGCGACTCGTTTTATCCCACGCGATGGACGATGCATCGTGTATTTATTATATTTTATATTTTTCACATTTATGTATAATTCAGATCGGCCTCTCGAAATAAAAATTTTTGATATGTTGGATCATAAGTTTATGTATGAAAAAATAGGTTATTTTTGTGAATTGGGCTGTATGTATGTTATTTGATCCGTAATTGTAAACACATCTATGCAGGAATTATATTTTTGGATTTATTTGAAAGTTTAATAACGTCTAATGCTCAGTTATACGTTAGCAATTGAAACTGGTCTCTGGCATCTAGTTAGTGTTGTCCTATTATTCTAATTGAAAGTAGATGTTCCTTAAAGTATTATAAACTAGCTACGTGGATTGATTTGTATACTTAGATAATAGTGTTTAATTTTATTTTCACTATGTACTTTGACGTTTTGATGCATGGAGTATTCTGCATTGTTGAATTTTAATTAGATAAGCGGATATATAGAAGCTTTATCTTATTATTTATTAGGTTGACGAATTGTTTTTATGCCTGCAGATAGCTGTTTTGTCTTGTGTCTATTTGCAAACTTTTTTCCGTAATATTTTGGCTTTAAATATTTTAATTTCATGCATATATGCAAAATGCGAGAAAATGCAAGTAGGAGTTTAAACAAAATTTAACGTGGTTGAAGTGTAATATCAAAGAGAAATGAATTTCTAGTTTAACCAGTCGTCGAACAACATAAAAAAACTACCGCCAGTCGCTACGTACTGACGCGTTTCGACCTTCCATGACCATCATCAGAGTACGACGGCAAACTTACTAGCGAGGACTGGCGATACTTTTGTTATGTTGTTCGACGACTGGTTAAATACAATGGGATTGGTGTTTACTTCAAGCTCGCGAACTTGATTTAAAGAATTGTTACCATCACCCGCGCAATCAATTATTGTTTAATTCTATAGTCGGTATATATATGTGTGGCGAAAGCTAAAAACAGTTAATGTTCGTGACTGCATAGAAATTGTGCAGCCGACATTTCCAGTCACGTACAATATATGCAAGACTACTGGAGGTGAGAGCCGCATACCTAATTTTGCTTTCCATATATATGCAATGCGGTTTGATCCTCGCTAGTCAGTTTTCCGTCGTACTCTGATGATGATCATGAAAGGTCGAAAAGCGTCAGTGAGTTGTGACTGGCGGTAGTTTTGTTATGTTTTTCGTCGACTGGCTAAATACAATGGGATTGGTGTTTACTTCAAGCTCGCAAACTTGATTTAAAGAATTGTTACCACCATCCGCGCAATCAATTATTGTTCAATTGAATTTCTAGTTTGTATTAATTTATTTTCATTTTATAGAACTAAAACAAAATATGGTCCTGAACGTGCAGAGTTCAACTTCGTCACGTCAATGCTGTTTCTACAATGCATAATAAGCGTAATTTTCGCTTACATAGGTAATTTTTGCACCTTTTCCAAATTATTTGTTTTTTATTGTAAGTCAGTGATTTTGTTCGCGGGTTGTCGTTTGCAATATCAGTTTCGCAAAGATCCGATTGATCCCCATTTCCAAGTGCGTATCTGTTTTATCTTCGATCAGGCTGGGTGCGTATTCGTCCCTTACTTCCGAAGGCTTCAACATTGTTCATACTAACCACTGGAAATAAGGTGCGATCTAATCTTCGTTGACTGGCCACATTTTAGTTCAGTTTTTCAAAACCATCGTCAGGCCTCTAGTCACACTTTCACAGTGACATTCTCACAATGGCAGAGTTAAGCAAATGTATTCATTGCGTTCCGCAGTGCATGAGTTGCAAATTTCTGAGGCAAATATGATCTGATACGTGCCCCTACCATGCAATTTCATGCTCAGTATAGATGAAACCTGTCTAAATTATGTATTGTATTATTAAAATTATAAAATTATGTTCTACCGCACAATCAATACTATTTTAATTGTATACTTAGATAAATTTTGATATCCGTTGCTATTAAAATTTCCGGCCTGACAACTAATGAGCACGAGCTAGTCAGCTCAGGAATCTTGTCATTATTCTCGCCGGGTCTAATGGGATAGCTTTTATCCAGTTTCATGTGAAGCCTCGAGTTTGGCCTAACTACGTATTAACTTTTATTGTTAAATGCGTAGTGACGGAATGAGAGCAAGCGGTACAGACGCGAAGGGCAAGTTTCGGCTGCTGGAGGATATTTTGGCCACTGGCATCTGGGCAGTTAGTGCTCATCAGTCTTAGTTGGCGGACCATCTAGAGGAAGGGAAACTCCGAAAACAAACCATCAATAGGAATGGGCGGCCTCGTCTTCTTTTACAGTCCACATATAACGTTGAAGAATAAAAATTACATTGATTACGTACCGCATCGGATGTCACGCAGTATAAAAGGGTGTTTTTTTCTACTGAGCAGTGCGGGGTGGATAAGCGAAATCAGGCTACTGCCGGCAACTTTATCTCCGATTCTGCCTCCTTTCCTTCCCCATCCTCTTATTCTGAAAATAATGCTCTTTTAGATACTATGCGTATGGTTGGTGTAGATCATATCACTGAGCCCAAAATCGAGATGCCATATATCATTCATTAAACCTAGGTTAGGTGTTAAAATATGCGAATTTAATGTGCGAACATTAAAACAACTTGGACGATAAGAAGCTCTTGCACGTACGATGGATAAATTAGAAATCAGAATACAAGATCCTACGTACGTTACAGAACTCCTTGCACCTTCCCTATCTACGCGTTATTGGCTTGGAACATCTGGTTCCACGGAGTTTTCTCAAATGGGGTGTTGGTTTTGTTCTTAGCACACGAGGTGAATCTTGCTTAATTGAATGAATCCCTTTAAAAAGTAGACTGTGTGCAGCACGTTTAAACACATCTTCTAAATTCAATGAAAAAAACCGTAACCAACGTCGCCTCTTCGTTGTATCTGCATATGCTTCTACCGATTTCAGCACAGACTTAATCAAGGAGGCTTTTTGCTCCGAACCTAGACCCTTACTAAGTAGAGCACGAAGTTCATATATAGTCTTGGTTATGGGTGACATGAATACTCAGGTTGGACGCTTAAGTAACGCAGAATTTCAATTAGGTGGAAGATACATTTTAAGCTCGACACGCAACGTCATTGGTTATGAATATTACGATAGCTGCGCGAAACATATATGTATGTAGTACAAACTTCAGAAGTAATATTAGACGTTCCGCCACATGGCGTCCTCCAGCACCCGGACAACGGTGAACTAGAATAGATCATATAGCAATAAGTTATAAATGGCGTGGTTGTATCCAGGATTGTCGTTCTTTTTGGAACGATTATGTCGACTCGGAACATGCACTTATCTGTTATAGATTCGCATTAAAATTTTCCAAGAAAATAAATAAGAATAAACCCCAAATAGATGTAGGCAAACTCGATCAGCCGTCCTTCCGACAAAAATATGAAAATATTCTTGAGTCTAAGCAAACTGGTCTTGATGGCGAAAATCCGAATTTAATTTGGTTCAAAATAAGCTCAACTATGCACAATACAGGTACTACTATATGTAGCATTGCAGGCCTACGTAGAAATAATCATTGTCTTTCTATAAAATCCATTGAGATAATTAAAATAAAGCGCAAAATTCCACCTGGCTCGGCTCATTATAATACCCGTCGCAATATATGATGCCAAGTTAAACTCAGTCTAAAAGTCGATCTCGAATCCGTTTTGACCAGAAAGGCTGAAGAAATGGAACAAGCGTTCGCGTCAGGCAATGGTCGCTGTTTGTTCCAACTTATTCGCGCAACAGGTCCGAGAAAATTGAAAGTTTGTGAAACTATAAACGATAGTAACAACCATTTGATAACCGATAATATAAGTCGTCTTGATAGGTGGGTTGAACACTTCAAAGTTCAATTTTTTTTGGCACCCGTGTCAATTCCGATTCCCGAAAGCATGTCTGCATCAACAGTGTGGAATGTTAGTCTCGAAGAATCATCAGAGTTAGAAGTAAGGGATGCAATCCTATCTCTTAAACGTCGCAAAGCCGCAAGCCCTGATGATTTGTTTCTGGGATTATTTAAGGATGTGGCGATATAATTTCGGCAGCATTAACTAAATCTTTTCATACTATATGGAATGAGGAAACCGTAACACTTAATTGTAATGAATCGACCATCATTCCTATCCTTCAAAATGTCAATCGTAATGCGTTCGATAACGATTGTGGTATAAGCTTGACTCCAATCGTGTAGTTTATTTGCTTCGATTATCCTACGTCGTCTTAACGCTTCACTTGAATCACACAATAGAGAAGAACAGGTTAGATTCCGTTCAGAACGAGGTTGTATAGATAATTTTTTCTAGATTTCAAGGGTGCATATGACTCGTACGATCGCAACGTTTTATTCTATATTTTGTCGAAAAGTATTGTGGTCACATAATTCCTTAATATTATACGCGCTCTTTACACAGAAATTTCTGGCCGCGTTAAGGTCTACAAAAAATTATCGCAAAACTTTACAACCAACAGTGGTGTTCGTCAAAGTTGTCCACTTTCTCCCTTTTTGTTTAATTTTGAAATCGATGCCATTATGAACAACACTCTTCCACACTCAGGATGGTGATGTTGAAGTTCTCCGAGGCGGCAAACTAGTCGATCTTGTCTATGCTGTAGATATCGTACTATTATTCAACAATCTGTATGCTGCTCGAGCCAGCATGAATAGATTTTCCGACCTTGTTTCTTCTTTCGGTATGAAGTTCGAACCATCAAATGTAAGATACTTTTACAATACCACCCACCACTCACTCCAACGCTGCGTCTGCAGAATGAAGATCTAGACATCGTTGACAGGTTTACATATATTGGGAATTCTATCAATAATTTAGGCAATATTTCTGACGAGGTAAGATTGAGAGTAGCGAAAGCTAGAGTAGCTTTCTCTAACCTTTGCTATTTAGAGAGAAACGAGATTATTTCACTCTGCCTTAAAGGTTGTGTTTACAATGCATTTGTACGCGTAGTTTTACTATACGCTTGTGAAATTTGGCCTCTTAGAGTCCATGATTTTAGACTCTTACAGGCTTTCGACCATCGTTCTTTGAGAAGTATAGCACATGTTGGTTAACAACAACGAATAACCAACGCTGGCATCTGTAGATGTATTTTTGGATCTGCCAATAAGTGCTCCTCGTTGAAAAAGAAATAAGGCTCTCTCAATTTCATTGACATGGTCACGTTTTGCGTATGACCTCAATTCGATTTCCCAGTAGAGCTCTGTTATCTCATCCAGCACCAGATTGGCCTTAGAAACAAGGTGGGCAGATTTTGACATGGCAAAAACAGCTGAAGTTACATAAAAATTAAGTATTTTAGAACCCACTCATCTGCCAGGATGAGTTACACGTGCTCATCATAGTTCATGGTTAGAAACCTTAAGTTATATGGCATCGAGTCGAGCTACGTGGCGATCTTGTTGCAGATGTCTAGTAGAATCATCTTCGTAACTTTTTTTAGTAAGGTAAAGTTATCTGCGAGGCTGGATTTGTTTATGACGTGTTCCAGTGAAAGCCGCAAGGAAGCTGTATTGCTGATGTTGCTTTGCCCATTTTGGGATTGTAAAGAGGTTTAGTTTGCCTAATTTCTGAATTATCTTGTTAATTTACACATAATAACTAGTCTCTCTTTCTCTATCTCTCTCTCTCTCTCTCTCGAAAATCTCACTAATAATTTGTTTCTAAATTATTATTTCTTTTGTTATATATATATATATATATATATATATATATATATATATATATATAAAATTCACTTCTTGTGGTTATATCACAGTGAAGCATTAGTCACTTTTGGCTTTTGTGTGGCTGGGCATGATGCTGATGATGGTTATGAGTGACATGAATGCTCAAGTTGGGTGTTTAAGTAATGAAGAATATCATTTAGGTGGAAGATACAGTTTAAGCTCCACGTGTAACGATAATGGTGAACATGAAACACAGATTATATTTCTGTAGCACTAACTTCAGTCGTAGTATTAGACGTTCGCCACATGGCGTCCTCCAGCCCTCGGACTACTCTGGACTCAAAAAGATTATGTAGAATATCGTTATAGATGGTGTGGTTACATTCAGGATTGCCGTTCTTTTTGGAGCACTAATGTCGACTTGGACCAAACTCTTATCCGATGCAGATTTGCACAACATTTTTTTGGGAAAATAAATGAGAATAAACCTCAAATAGATGTGAGCAAACTAAAACAATCGACCTTCCGACGAAAATAGGAATATATTATAAATGCAAAGCTAACCGGTGTTGATGGCAAAAATTATAATTTACTTTGAACGAAGATAAGCTCCTCTATGCACAACGCAGGTACTACCGTATGTGGCATTGTAGGCCCCCGTAGAAATACTCATTGGTTCTCTGTAATCTATGGAGATACTCGAAAGTAGCCGCCAAAATCCACCTAGCTCGTCTTATAATATTATTCGTGGAAATGTAAGACGCCAACCTATTTGCAGTCTAAAAGTCTGGAATCCTTTTGGGCCAGAAAGGTTGAAGAGATTGAAGAAGCGTTCGAATCACGTAATAGCGGCTGTTTTTATCAACTTATCCGTGTAACAGAAGCTATAAATTATAGTAACTAGCAGCTCGTTGTCGATAAAATAATTCGTCTTGATTGATGCGCTGAACACTTAAAAAAATCAACTTTCGTGGGCTTCTGCGTCAGGTCAGATTCCCGAAAGCATGCATGTATCAACAGTGTTAAATATCAATCTCGAAGAACCGTTGGAGTTAGAAATTCGAGATGCGATTCTATCTCTTAAACGCCGCAACACTGCAGGCTCGGATGGTTTGCTTCAG
Source organism: Eudiplozoon nipponicum (assembly GCA_029291075.1). Taxonomy (NCBI): domain Eukaryota; kingdom Metazoa; phylum Platyhelminthes; class Monogenea; order Mazocraeidea; family Diplozoidae; genus Eudiplozoon; species Eudiplozoon nipponicum. The sequence continues at coordinate 8,623 of JAQBSW010014450.1, forward strand.
GGCTTATTTAAGAATGGTGACGATATTATTCCGGGAGCATTGACTAACATCTTTCGTACTATATAGAATGAGACTGTGCCGCTTGCTTAAAATGAGTCGACTATCGTAATTCGTGTGACAACCATCATAGTATAGGCTTGATTCAAGATGTATTTAGGTTATTTCCTTCGATTATTTTAGGCCGCCTTTGCGCCTCGCTTAAATCGAATGTCGAAGAAGGACATGCCAGATTCCGGTCAGGATGGGCTTGTATGTATAAGATTTTTACTTTATGTTTCTTGAACAGCGACATGTATATCGCTATCGCACAATAGCCGTCTTTGTTGACTTCAAGGGTGAACTTCACAATGTTATATTTGATTTTCTGATGAGGTGAGCATGAGAATCATGAAAGCTAGCGTAGCTTCTTCGAACCTCCTCCATTTATGGAGAAACGCGAGTATTTCACTCTGCATTAGATGTCATGTCTACAATGCATCTGTACGCACAGTTCTATTATACCCTAGTGAGAATTGGCCCATTAGATTTGATGATTTTAATCGCTTATAGGAATTTAAATATCGTTGTTTGAGATCATAGCAAATGCAGGTTAACAACAACGAATAACAAACACTGATATCAGTACACGTATTTTTCGATCTGCCAACAGGTGCACATCTTTTGAAAAAATGGTAAGATTCCATCAACTATGTTTGGTCGGTCACTTTTTTCGTATGCTCTCATTTCGATTGTCCAGTAAAGCCCGGTTTTCTCACCTAGGGCCATATTAGCGTACGAAACAAAATGGGCAGATTTTGACATGGCAGAATCAGTTAAAGTCATGTACATCTAAATAGGGTACTAAGGATCTATTGGTCTGTCGTGATTGGGTTCACGTGCGCATCATTATTCTTGGTTGGAAGCCCTGGGCAATAGGTTATCTACTTGGCCATATTGGTGTGGTGTAAAGGTCAAGTTTTCTCACTTCTGTGTGTTATCTATATAGGTATGCTCATAGTAACTAGGTAAACTCCCTCTTTCATCAATTTCTCTAACAATCTGTATGTCTATGTGATTATTTTTGTCGTTATTAAAAGATACTTTCTTTTTTTGTTATTCTTATTGTTATAAGGAATTAAAACATTAGTTACTAATGAGAAATAACGAAAGCGTTCAGGTGGAATTGATTGGTAATAATAGTTAATTTGGAAATATTATATGAGTCGTCATTGTGATATAAAAGCGAAGAAAAGATTGAAAGAAATATATTAAAATTAAAATTTTGAACAATTACACAAATAAGTCTAGCGAGAAAGCATATTTTATTAGTAGGAGGAAGACAAGTATACATATAACTACTATAATCTATTGGTGATGTAATAGTGGATTTATTCTAGGTCTAAACTAAGCTGGGATTTGGAAACATTTTAGTAATAGTGTAATTAATACCTCTGATTCTTCTAGTCTATGTTTTCTGTCAATAGAAAATGTTTAATATTAAGGCTAGAAGTTTCCTGCTGCTCTAATATGTATGATGTTGCTTCTGGACTCAATTTCAATTATTTATGTTTAAAAAATGTCATAGTGCGATTAATTCTAGAATTGCACGTGTATCTCTCTCAATTAGTCTAATGCAAGTCTTCTGCAAAGGATTGCCAGGTTAATGTATAAGCATAAATGTAGTATAACGCAGATTTACACAAAAATGGCCATTTTTTCTCTAGAACTCAAAATGATTTCAATGTTTGATATCTGATATTGTTACCTTAAAAAATTGTATTAAATTAGTTTAAAAGCATAGGTTAAACAGCAAATTTCCTGAGGTTGGAAACGCAAATAAGAGTACACACACACCTGAAAATTATTTAACACATTCCTTTTGATTATTTATTTGCGAAAAAGCGACATTGCAACCGAATGTTGCTGCAATGCGTAGCTTGTTTTCATTTCTTGCTTTGATAAAGGCCTACGAGTACACCTGGATTAGATTTTGGGTTTGTAAAAAAATGTTATCGGTTTTTGTCTGAAAATTCTTCCGTTTTACAGCTTTTTTTTCTTGTATCCGCTTTCCATGTTGTTAGCCTCATATTGCGTATTATAATGAAATAAAATGTTAATGATTTTTTTATTTATGATTTTATTATCTTTTGCAACACGCACATACATACATGCATACATTCATATATATGTATATACGATTTTTAATAGCTCGCAAGTTGTCGCGTGAAGTGATTGCTCAACTACCTTGGAAGAGTGTAGCACTATGCTCCTTCAGTTATATTGCGGCCATGTTCGCGAGTAATTCCAGCCTTCAATTTGTAGACTATCCTACCCAGGTAAGGTTGCTTTATTCGTACGAGTGCTGAGTATAGGTGATTGGGAAATCAATTAAGCCGATTCCTGTTATATTGTTCAACGTGTTATGGGCGCGACGACGATATGCGCTTCGGAAATACCTCTTCATCGGCATGATAACGGTCGGTGTGGCTCTTTTTGTGTATAAAGATAAGATGCCTCATATAGAAAGCAAACACGTAGTTGGTTTCGGTGAATTGCTACTCGTAAGTACCTACCTAAGTTTATATTTATATTTAATTATTCATATACTTTTTATTATTTTAGCTTGCTTTGTAGTTCATGACAGTAAAAATAAAAATGATTTATTTTAATTCAGCAAAGTAAGCTGTCTAGCTCGACGATTGAGAAGATCAAGATAAAAATCAAAATTATGAATGTGTATGAGTGAATGAGACAGTGACAGCTATTCAAGTATGTATTAGGTGTTGCGAACATCGTAAATAATTAGTTCAGTTGTGACCAGAAGGATAAACTAAAGGCAGCATGAACGGAAAGTATAATCTTATGCACATTCAGAAATTGTTGTAATTCTCAATTTCGGTGAGCTATAGCATAAATTGATATCCATCAGGTTGGTACAATGTACCGACTCGGAAACCATAGTGTTAGTACCATGCACCTTTTCGGTACAATAATGCTGGTATCGGTTACTAACACAATAGCCAT
>JAQBSW010014451.1:0-11623 GCA_029291075.1 Eudiplozoon nipponicum
TATTGGTATTTGTAAGCCCCATAGATGCCAGTTCGCTAGAAGTCCTAACATTCACAGTAGAGTCTGTTTTGCCTACATTGTTATCTGTGTCAATAAGATTTAAAACCATTAGGTCCTGCCCTAAATGAAATACATCTTCTAATTTAATATCGGCATTCATGATCAAGAATTATGGTACTCAAATTGACAATTATTTTATCCGTTTGGAAGGTGAAAGTTGGAAAGCTATATCTTCAGCAATAATCTGCTTTGATGTGTACGTGACCCACAATAATAAATAAATTACCTGTTCCAAGACTCCTCCTCAGTGTTATATTATATCAGAACACAAGGCAAGTGTTGAAAAGTTTATATTGTGCAATGTTGTAATCGTTTATTATGGAGAGAAATGTTTAAAAAAATGCAGCAAACGAAAATCTACAACCAGCTCGGAAGCACGATACTCAAAAAACTGAAAATAGCGCACAATTTTAAAAATCAAGTCTTTAAACAAAGAATGTTCTGGAAAATAAAAAGAAAAAATTCTTTTTAAATAAAATTGTTACAATCAGCTATGGTGGTTTAAATTTATCATTCAAGGTCATTTTATAAAAGGCGGAGGATTCAACATCCTCTACACACACCACCTTCTCAAAAAAAAAAGAGAGGAACGACTAATAGTAGATGTAATCATCGTTCTTCGGCTGACGTAGTATTCTTTCAGATCGTTTTGTGCATACTGGCGCCCCTGACGTCGTCATCTCGCCCGATATAACATTCGCTGGTTCTGCAATGTCATCTGGTGTCGACAAATAATTTTCATGCTGTGATTCAGTAGAATAAGATTTTGATATGTTAGACAACGGTTTTTTCCAATTGCTGCATTTCATTATGTGTCTGCAAGATGGGATTACACACCTCAGATTCGCCCATGGAACGGTCATTCAACGCATCTTTTAATTCGGTCACACCGTCAATGCAGATAAACTGGAGAATACAACGATCCAACGTAACACAATCCTCAATGCCATTTATTTCTATGATGACATTCTTGTCAGTCATCCTCTTGACCTTATATGGTCCTTTGTAAAATGGTGTCAGACAGTTCTTCCTATTCTCATTAGTTATATACACATGCGAAGCCGATTTTAAATCAGAGGACACATAGCCTTTGGTCTTGGTCGGGGCCAAACGACACATCTTGTCTCTAAGTGCTCCTACAAACCAATCTACATAACTAGAAGCCCAATCAAGATTACTTGGAGTTTCAATTAGAAGATCTCCAGGCAACCTTAATGGTTCTCCATAAACTAATTCTGCAATTGAAGTTCCTAATTGTGCCCTATATCTGTTGCGCATGGCGAGTAGTACTATAGGAAGATCGTGTATCCAACTTGTTCCACTAGTACACCTTAATGCAGCTTTCAGTTCACGATGTAACCTTTCTACCATCCCATTTGCTCGTGGGTTATACGCGCTAGTATGAATTATAGTGATTCCCATGACGTTGAGAGATCTTACGAAAAGCTCTGACATAAATTGACTACCGCGATCACTAGTGACCTTTTCCGGAACACCATAACGCGATATCCAATTATGTAGAAACGCGAACAAAACTTCTTGTGCTGTCATGTCTTTTAAAATCACCACTTCAAATTGACGACTAAATCTATCTACCATAGTCAGCAAGTATTTGTTTCCATTTACTTCAGACATCTCAACAATGTCTATGTGTACGTGTCTGAACCGTCCATTTGGTATTCCAATGTTCTTTATCTCGGTTCTGGTATGTCTCCACACCTTACACGTTTGACACTTGGTACAGGCTCTTACCCATACCCGTATATCTTTAGACATATGTGGCCATACGTATCTGTCGTTGATTAATCGTATGGTGGCTTTAATGGATGGATGACCCATGTTATGTAATACTTGGATAATCTTGGCCCGTAACTCCAATGGCACATATGGTCGTGGTTGACTTCTAGATGTTTCGCATAACAACCACTTACCATTTGTGAGCTTACGCACATATCCTGGTCTTTTGGACAATACCAATGTAAAGGGATCCAGTCCTTGCGCTTCCTCAATTTGACTAACGAAATCGTGCATTGATTCTTCTAAACTTTTCAAAGGACCTTGAAATATCGTATCGACATCAACTTCATTCGGTCGGCTTAGTGCATCTGCAACCACATTCTCTTTACCAGCAATATGAAATACAGTGAAATCAAATCTGCTAACCGTGTTATTTGGGAATTTACTCTACGAGAGTAATTAAGCCTAGCTGTCTTACCAAGTATGCTGTTCAATGGCTTATGATCGGTCAATAACTTAAACTTGTGACCATCTAAGTAATGCTCGAAGTGTAACACTGCAGCATACACGGCTAGAAGCTCTTTGCCAAACGTATCATAACGTTTTTCTCGATCAGTAAGCTTACGGCTATAAAACCCAATCAGTTTTACTACGTCCCGATCTCTTTGCTGTAGCACTGCTCCTAATGCAACATCTGATGCATCAGTGATTAGTTCAAAAGGTTTTTTCCAATCTACAGGTGCTAATGTGGTTACGTCACTTAACATATCCTTGGCCTTTTGGAAATTTTCTCGGTCTTCTTGACTCAAGATGATAGGCCAAGACTTCTTGATCGTGCTCTTTTCAAGAGTGAGATGGCTTGTCAACGATCCAAGAATTCCGGCTAGACCTGGAATGAATCGACGATAATAGCTGATCATGCCCAAGAACCTTCGCAACTGGCGTACGGTTCTAGGTTCAGTTACGTACTTAATGGCTTGGACCTTATCTTCCAAAGGCTTAATTCCGTCTTTGGAAAGTATATGACCAAGGTATTTAACTGAAGAGCAACCAATATTACTCTTATTAGGTTTGACCACCAATCCATATTGTTCCAGCCTGGTCAAAACCGTTTCCAAATGCGTACGATGTTCGTCTCGTGAACTACTAAAAATTATTATGTCATCAATATATACTCTCGCAAATGGACAATTCTGAAGGATTTCTTCAGCCAAACGCTGGAATGTCTGACTGGCGTTTTTCAAACCAAAAGGCATTCGAAGAAATTCATGCGATCCCCTCCTGGAAATCTGACTGCGGTGAGTGGTATCGAACTTTCTTCCATTGGTACTTGATAGTACGCTTTCTGGAGATCTCAAGTTGAATAAACCTCATATCCCATTATATCTCGGAGCAAAGTACTCTGGTTAGGGAGAGGATAAGAATCCCCCTTTGTCACTGAGTTTAATAGACGATAATTCCCACAAACCCTCCATTGACCCGGTTCAGGTTTGGGAACTACCACTATTGGGGAAGCAAAATTGGAATTTGGCCTTCTACAAATCCCGTCTTCACGCAATTGGTGAAATTCTGACACAGCTACTTGTTGCTTGTGTTGTGCCAATGGTTGAGCCTTTGGTGAACAAAGTAACGGAGCTACCAATTCTATCTGGTGTTCTACTCCTATTTTCAAACCTATTCTTTTGGCACTAAAAGGTTGAAACACTGCTAGGTGCTTCTCGATTATATCAGCAAAGTCATGTGCGACTGTTGGACGAGGTAAGAGGACTGTTCTAACTGCCGACACGTTAGACTCATTATTTATTGATGTCCCTATGCCTTCTGTGATAGTCCTAGCCTTGGGGTCTAATGCCAGCTTGAAATGTGTCAAGAAATCCATGCCAATGATATGGTCCTTGACATCGGCTCCTAGAAAATTCCATAGGAAAGAAGATTTCTGGCCTAATTTTACAGACATTTCTTTCATCCCTTTTACTTAAATTGGACTACCATTCGCGGCCCATAGTTGATAATCAAATGTGGGGCAATCTGCTTCCACCACGTCTGACCTAACTATGCTTACTTCCGCACCCGTGTCTATGAGAAATTCTAATCCAGATAATTCATCCTTAATAATGAACTTGTTGCTGGACACTCCGGCAATGTTTTCAAGATCCCCGCTTGGTGAGAATCGGACTCTTTTGCCTTTTATCTGGGTGCTATTTATACTAGTCGCCTCTTTTGCTTTGAGTATGCCTTTTAAAGGCATATCTGGAAGCCTTTGCAATGGAACCCCCCCCTACGGCTCCTACTAGCGGGGGTTTTTCCCTTTTCCCGGTGACGGATTTCTCTCAACCAGTTTTGTGCTTCCTTTCCATTTGGGTCCACCTAATCGCGGGTAATTATAATTTTCATCTTGGCACTTCACACTGCGTCCATATTCGCCCTGTGCCTTACCCCTTCCGCGTGGCCCTTCGAAGCGCTGACGCGAGTAACTCCTTCGGCGTCTAATATACTGGACCTGACTCTGAAGTTGTGCGACATCACTACGCAAGCTAGCAACTTCCCTACATAAGAAACGCAAACTTTCTTGTGTGGTCAGGTGGTTTTCGGTATCTGCCCTCACTGAAACGCATCGTTGCGGTGGTTGCGCATGAACTGGGTTTTGCTGAGCTGACGTCATGATATTGTGTCAAACACTTCCATTGTTGTTCTGAGCCTAACTGGTAACTCAGCTGTAAAAATGGAGTTGACTACATCACTAGATATATTCAGCCTGGAAGCTTTCGTGCAAAGGCGTTCATAAAATTCGGACGGTAACTGACGTCCCATTTTTTCTAAGCGTAATAATTCGAACATTTGCGCTGTTCTTCCAGGCTGATATCTCTGTTGAATTTCTGCCATTAATAACTCAAATGCGTTGTACGGCTTTTCTTTCACAGTTCTGTCTCTGAAATTTTCCAAAGCATTTCGGAAATTCTCAGGCAGTGCCATCCATGCTGCAACAAATTTCTCCATAGGGTTCACAATACAATAAGCCTCAAATATCATTTGGGCATCTCCTACCCAACTTGCATGTTTCTCTGACTTATACTGTGGTAGACTAAATATACTTGGACTGGCGCGGTCGCCAAATTTTGTTGAGGCCCCTAACCTATTGGTGTTAGTAAGCCCCCTAGATGCCAGTTCGCTAGAAGTCCTAACATTCACAGTAGAGTCTGTTTTGCCTACATTGTTATCTGTGTCAATAAGATTTAAGTCCATTAGGTCCTGCCCTAAATGAAATACATCTTCTAATTTAATATCGGCATTCATGATCAAGAATTATGATACTTAAATTGACACTTACTTGTGGCCGTTTGGAAGGTGAAAGTTGGAAAGCTATATCTTCAGCAATAATCTGCTTTGATGTGTACGTGACCCACAATAATAAATAAATTACCTGTTCCAAGACTCCTCCTCAGTGTTTTATTATATCAGAACACAAGGCAAGTGTCGAAAGATGTTTATTGTGTAATGTTGTAATCGTTTATTATGGAGAGAAATGTTAAAAAATACAGCAAACGAAAATCTACAACCAGCTCGGAAGCACGATACTCAAAAACTGAAAATAGCGCACAATTATAAAAATCAAGTCTTTAAACAAAGAATGTTCTGGAAAATAAAAAGAAAAAATTCTTTTTAAATAAAGTTGTTACAATCAGCTATGGTGGTTTAAATTTATCATTCAAGGTCATTTTATAAAAGGCGGAGGATTCAACATCCTCTACACTTAGGCTCCATATTCGGTCTTGCCAAAACGATGGAGTAATACTATATTCTTTTAACGGTTTTACTAACCTCACTCGGTCTATGACCTACTGCACAAGATTGAGTTTAGGCAAACCGGGAATTGGGGATTACTGCAATATAATTTAAATGAAAATTTTGTTGATCGTTCTACGCGTCGGGAAGTAATTTTTTAAAATTGAGACGTCGCGGATAGGCGTGAATATCAATCCATATGGTTTGCTTATAATTATTCTACAAATGTCAATTTAGATTAGAGTACGCATATACGTGTGCATAGGTTGTTGTGTATACATTTTAGTGTAGGAAAATTATTAATAAGACCAGATTTTGGAGCACACAAAAAATAATTTAGGAATTGAAATAAATAAAAATGCATTTGCTTAAATGAATATATCACAATTGCTAAGTCGTTTTTCTGTGAGTTAGGTCGTAACTTTGAACATGGTATTGGCAATAAAGTCCCAAAAAGTTGGAATGAAATTCGTAGAATATGGATTCAAGAAAATTTGCTGAAAACTAACTGAGGACTGCTTCAGAGCGATCGGATCCTCGAGAACCTATCAATCAAGGCCAAAGCCAAATTTCGCACCTGAAAATATAGAGGAATCAAGCTTTTACCGACTTACCAGTGCTATCAATTTTAAAATAACTCCAGCAACAAATGACTGATGCCACAGGCTCCATCTGGCAAACTTTCGGTTTCCACCCTGGAGACCCACCTATTGCGTCAGGCTGACGAGTTTTTGGACGGTGAGCGAGGGTCTGGTCTCCACGATCCACTATCTCAAAGGACGATCTGATCTCGGATCTCATCAGGCAAATGGGGGATAATTTCAGCCACTTCAAAGAGGTCTCTTCAGGCAAAGGTCGCGCTTTTAAACTTTCTTCACACAAAAGTTTGTCTGACGACGAGCTTAGTCATCTCAAATCGCAATCAACCTTATTATCGTCTGGCAAAGTCAAATTGAAACGTGACTGCACGCTACTACAAAGGACAATAGAGAAAACTCAGACCCCTTAGCCAGACACCACTCCCCCTTTTGCCGAAAGTCATGCCTTTCCGGGCTGAAGCAATCCAAAGAAACGCCGTTCATTTTATGGCGGCATCCTCGGCGACGCTCCTTCCTTCAGACCCTTCTTGCTGACCTCCTCCCGGTTTGGAGGGCTTCCCTTAACCAATAGCCCTTACCCCACGACCGTTCACCCTCCCCAAAATCTCAAGCTTAACCGCGTCGTCGTGGCCGACCAACACCGCGTAGAGTCCGTCAAATAACGGACCCTCTCCCCCTATCTCCTCTGACAGACACACATCCCCAAGTCATGTCACTTTCACGATCGGTGCAGAGGTCCAGACACCGAAAAAACGTAAGATGCCCAAGGCCAAACGTGATATCGACTCAACCCCATCAACTTCAACTCCCCCTTCCGACAACCACATCGATCCCACCCCGGTTTGTTGCGTCTCAGCCCCTGATCAGATCCTGCCCCTCCCACTCCAAAGCGTACCCTCGAGCCCAGATATCTCGCCTCCTTGCTTTTAAATCCTCCAATTACCTCACCATCTAACAAGATTAGGACAATAGAAATGCAGAACGATGCTATCCACTCCATCATCAGCCCTCAATCTCGCTCCGGCCGCCAGCGGAAAGTCCCCGACCGATTCTCTTCTCCGGTCTAACCATCTTTCCCACAGATCACTCTCAGCAATTCTAATCAAATTTAAATCACTTAAACAATAATTGATTGCGTGGGTGGTGGTAACAACTTATAAAATCAAGTTTGCAAGCTTGAAGTAAACACCAATCCCATTGTATTTAACCAGTCGTCGAAAACATAGCAAAACTACCACCAGTTGTAACGCACTGACGCGTTTCGACCTTCCATGATCATCATCAGAGTAAGACGGTAAAATGACCAGCGAGGATTAAACCGCATTGAATAATTATGGAAAGCAAAATTTGATATGCGGCTCTTACATTTAGTAATTTTGCAAACATTCTACGTGACTGGAAATGTCGGCTGCACAATTTCTATATATATAGTCACGAACATTAGTAGTTTGTAGTTTTCGACATAATATATATATATACATATATATATATATATTTATATATATATATATATATATATATATATATAGAAAATACAATTAAACAATAATTGATTGCACGTGGTGGTAACGATTCTTTAAATCAAGTTTGCGAGCTTCAAGTAAACACTAATCCTATAGTATTTAATAGCTACTAACAGCTAATGCGTTCGTGACTGCATAGAAAGTGCAGCCGACATTTTCAGTCACGTGCCACAGTTTGTAAAACTACTAGAGGTGAGAGCTGCATATCTAAATTTGTTTTCCATATATATGCAATGCGGTATGATTCTCGCTGGTCAGTTTGCCGTCGTTCTCTGATGATGATCATGAAAGGTCGAAACGCGTCAGTGCGTTGCGACTGGCGGTTGTTCTGCTATGCTGTTCGACGACTGGTTAGTTACAATGGGATTTGTGTTACACTTTCCTTTGTAGTGACAGAACTGTCGGTCGAGGCGGCGGGCTGGCTGCCTATATCCGATACTCTTTCATGTCCAAACGTTTGTCTACATCAAACACACTAGGATTTGAATTTTTCTCGTTTCAGCTACTAAACCTTAACCAAAGTATATCTACCAGTGTTTTCTACAGACCCCCAAATCTCTCAATCATCGATGACACTCGCGGGACGAAATTTTTGTCCACATTTTCCTCTCAGCACTTCGATCGTTACGTTGTTGTGGGCGACCTTGACCTCCCCATGGGGAACTGGAAAAATCTAACTTCTGAAAGTCACCCGCTGCTTAGAAAATTTAGCATCCATATATTTTTTGTTTTAGATAAAATTTATTCGAGTAATAACGGCGCATTTAAGATAAACATAGATAGTTTTAATTTTAATCAGTCACACGGAAAAGCTAAAAATAGCTGAATCACGCGTTATGACGCATTAGACCTCCCACTGTAACCACTAGAGTATGGTAAACTGTTTAATGGGATTAAAATTGAAATGCACAGTTTATTTACTGTTACATCAATAAGATTTTTGCCACTATGTCAGACAGTATATAAGTTATAACAAGAAAAATTGACTGATTGTTCTGGCTTGTGATAAAGTTTCTGTGAATCACGTTTTATTAATGGAGAATTAAGCCAATCATTCACACATAATGACGAGTTGGACCTCCAACGATCAGCATCACAACACTACGGTAAATTGATTAAATGTACAAATTCTGTATTGTTACAAAAATAAGATTTTATTAGATTGTAAACCTGATATGATTTAAAATTAAGCAATCATTGGTTATGCTATTGGTGGTAATAATTCAGCTCGTAAATGTTGCTCCTAATGCACAGACGCCAATTGCCTGAACCAGATCTACTAAATACATAGATCAACATAGAATCCAGGCATATGCACCTATATAGCTAAGAAAACATAGTTGCGCGGGCGATGACTGCAGTTATTAAATCAAGGTTGCAATCTTGATATAGACACATCACATTATATACATACAGTTTTCAGTATAAACCAAGCCTTCTAACATGTAGAAAAGCTTATTCATCCAGGAGACAGGTTTCACCCCTATTAGGAACATTTCGTTTACTATCCAGAACTTGCCGCAGACAGGGCTTCAACCTGAGCAAGTCTGCTTCAAAATCTGTTGTTCTAACCACTGAACCATTCTTTTCGGTACTCTTGGGATAATAGCAGTGACCTTCCATGATGCATATCAGAGCAAACTGGCACTACAACAGTTGTCTGAAGTTCCACAGTCACATTTATTTTAACCTGACACCCAAAATGTACTTGTCTACTGATCTGAAAAGGATTAAGAGTATAAGGCCATGCAGAGCACCAGAGATTCAAACGGCTTCACTTTCCATTAATAGCGTGCAAACACAAGAGCAGTTTTAAGTGTTCTTGAACCTTGGAGGTAGATTTGCCAATCAAAGAGAGAAAAATATATCCTTTAAAATCCAGGATGTATCATTCTCCGTACATTTATTTGAAACTCATATATTCGAGTGAAATCATGCACCACGGGGTGGTATCAAGATAGAGACATAGAATGCTAGAATGAACGCAATAATAGGTAATTCAGTGGAGACTGTAAATACAATTAACTGGGACAGTCCTTTAAATCGTTCGCGAGCTTGAAGTAAACACCAATCCCAATTGTATTTAACCAGTCGTCGAACAACAGAAAAATTATAGTCAGTCACATGTACTGACGCGTTTCAAACTTACATGATAATCATCAGAGTGCGCCTGCAAACTGACCAGCGAGGATAAAACCACACAATATATATATATATATATATATATATATATATATATATATATATATATATGGAAAGTGAAATTAGTTATGATCTCACATATAGTAGTCTCGCATACATTGTACTAGACTGTAAATGTCCGCTGCACAATTTCTATGCAGACACGAACATTAATGTTTGCAGCTTTCGCCACATATGTATAGGTAATACAATTAAACAATCATTGATTACGCGGGTTGTGGTAATAACTATTTAAATCAAGTTTGCGAACTTGAAGTAATTACTAATCCCATTTTATTTAACTATTCGTCGAACAGCATCGCAAAACTACCCGTACTGACGCGTTTCGTACTTCTGTGATCATCATCAGAGTACGACTTAAAACTGACTATAGAGGATCAAACCGCACTGCATATATATGGAAAGCAAAATTAGATGTGCGGTTCTCCTCTCTAGTAGTTTTGCGTACATTTCAACTAGTGGAGTGTAAGCTTCGTACATGCAAACGTGTACGCTTACCATAATATTTGATTTGTATGCATGCACAGAAATTGGAAAGCAGGGACTGCAGCTTTACCTAGGTAGGCGTATGCTTGCTTGTAATTACATCCACCTGAATGCTGAACGGTTATAGGCAATTGCAAACATCCATAACGTATTCACTTGTTTTATGGAGATATTCAGCCAGGAGAATGTAAATGTCACAAACACGTTGACAGAACGGAAGAACTTTTAAATGATGAATCTAGTTACGCAGTGCTGTCCTTCTTGTTGTGGATTTGACCGCATTTTTCTTATGCGGGACAATTGATAGCACTCCTAGGTCGGTAAAATATTAATTTTTAACATTTTCAGGTGATCTGATTTTTGGCCTCGATTGATGGGTTCTCACTTGTCCCTTCTTTTTAAGTCTTCAATTAGCTGATTGTCTGAAAATGACGCTGGAACAAGATTTTCCATTTTTCTTTTTCCTAATTTTCGAGATCGAATTTCCTGTCTCATCATCAGGGTTGACACAATACGCACAGGAATAAAACACAACTTGTGGCAAATGTGGTCATTTGCCACAATTGTCCCGCACAAGAAAAATGCGGTCAAATCCACAGCAAGAATGCAAGAACCTTGTTTTAAATAACAATAATTAGGTAACTAGCTCTCATTTTTATTTTTTGGAATGAACGAAGAGGCTTGCTCAATTTCCCATTTCATAGCATTCTAGATGCTGTTTGGTATGCTTTGGATTGTACAATGCGGCATGCAAAAAGAAAATCTGGTCACCTGAAGATAGCGATGTGAATAATGCGCTTGCGATATTTGCCATCCGTAAGAAAGAAATATCTCACTAGGCAAGAGACCTTAATCTCAATTATCCAATTTTTATATTCACGACTAATAATGACATAAATAAGCAAATGGTCAGATCAATTTAATTATAAATTCTGTCGCCGATTGGTTATATCGGCATTCTGGGCTGCCAATGGAAAAATTCCCAAATATTGCGTAACTACTACCTTTTGTTTAAATATAAGTTTGCACAGAATAAATTAAAAAAACAATAAGCAGCATGCAAAGCATTTGCAAGCAAATTCGCTTTCATAGAAAAATATAGGCAGAAAATCTATGTGCACAGGTGAGCTTGCTGCATCAGAATTAATTTAGGTAAAACATAAATTCAGAACAGTATCCGACCACATGAGGTTAGTTGCTTATGCCGAATCCTTCGGCGTTAACAATAGCTGC
>JAQBSW010014452.1:0-11623 GCA_029291075.1 Eudiplozoon nipponicum
AGCCGGTATTACGCCCTTTAACCACTATATATTTGGTAGAAGAATGTGGAATAAAAGGACGATACAATCTCCTAGACGAATGTGTAAACTTGTAATAGTGAAGCTAACATAATCTAAAGTCAACGACAATACGACTTCAATGCTAACTCACACTATATAATATATATACCGAGTCCGTAAAGGATAATAACACTATGGCCATTGTGTTAGTAACTGATACCTTTTTTGAAATCGATGAGTACCGGATACTAACACTATGGTTTCCGAATCGGTACATGATACCAACCTGATGGATATAAATTTATGCTAAAGTTCACCCAAATTGAGAATTACAACAATTTCCGAACACCTGTTACTCCAGTTAAACCATACACTCTGGTCTTGATCGATATCAGTTATCACATTTCGCGGTAAGCATGACATCATTTAATTCAATATATTACAGTTAAATACTGTTTGTTGCGAAGAACAAATATATATGCAAGTATGTATTAGGTTTTGCGAACCTAGTAACAAATTAGTTCAGTTGTGACCAGAAGGATAAACCAAAGGCAGCATGAACGGAAAGTATAATCTCATGCACATTCGTTTCGTGCTTACTTGCGAGTCATCAGTAGGAGCCGGTATTACACCCTTTAACCACTGTATATTTGGGTGAGGAATGTGGGATAATAGGACGGTATCCCACATCAGCCGACAGAGTTTTCTGTGTTGTGAAATGTCATACCGCATTACATCACTCATCCTCAAAGTTAAAACTGAAGTTAACAGAAATCCAATCAATTAATTTATTTAGGCTAAACTTTAATCCGATTTCGAGTTACTTAGGAAGGAAAATTATATTACATAATTCCAAACGCCTTTTAGTAGATCAATTCGACAATTTGTGTGAGAAAAAAGAAAAATTTATTAACGCTACTTGTAGTCAAGTTTTTTATCTGAAACCAGTTTTATTATGTATACACATTTGTATAGTGTTAAAAAAGCAATTCATCCACTAGACCGGTTTAGCCCTTATTGGAAACTCTTCACGTACTGTCTAGATTTTTTCCGCAGACATTACTCGAATCTGGGCATGTTTGCTCCGGAATCCGTTGATCTAACCACTGGGCAACCCTGCCGTGCACTACACACTATTTTCAGTTATATAATAGCTAATTTATTTTGGTTAGCCTATCCTTTATGTGGAGCTTACATGGCATAAATTTAGACCTGAAGTTCCAACTAACCACTCCCAATCTGTCATTATAAAACAGTCACCACGATACATGGGGAAGTGTTATTGAAATGAACATTTATAAAATTAAACGAATATTGGTTACGCAGGCGATGATAAAAATTACTATAATCAAGGTTTCAATCTTGATGTGAACACCTGGTCCTTTATGTATATACATATATCAGTATCAACTAAGAATTGTACGATGTACAAAGGGCAATTCATTCATTAGACCGATTTCGTCCTTATTGGGAACACATCACATAATGTCCACAATTGCCACGGGCAAGACTCGAACTGGGTCAAGTCTGTTACGAATCTGGTGCTCTAATTACTGAGCCAGGTTGGTTAATAAGAATGAAACAGGTCTATTGGATTTTATGCATCTTCAACACTATACAATTTACATTAAGATTGTAACCTTGATTATATTGATAGATATCGCCGTCCGTACAACCACATTTTGCTTAATTATATTAATTTATTAACGAGTCTGCTTTGAAATAGTGCAGCAGACATTCGTTTACAATATATATAATAAAATAGTGTAGGAGATCCGACCTAATAAGTTTAAAAATGTATGCTATAATTTTTTGTTTAATCAAAGATTTTTTACGTTATTTGTGCTCTAACGAAGATTATGTAATCGACGTTAGTTTGCTTATGATCTACCGCTGGATAGAACAACTATTATCTTGCTCATTGTATATTTATGTGTATTCCCCTATCACTATACTGTCTGAATACACTAAGTATAACATTTCACCAATTTTTATTCAATATTACACGTTAGTATTCTACACCTGCAAAACCTGTTTAATTTTGTGTCATAGATACTAAGTCACCGATTCGGGGCAAAATTTGTTTACATCTTTTCACACATTAGCTCCGCCACTCTTCTCCCCCCCCCCAGGCAACCGATGTTAAACAAATTTTCGTATTAGTCTACTTTCTCGTTTACCATTCTCAATATTGCTTTGATGTGTGTGTGTGTGTGTGTGTGTTTTATTTTCTCTGTCAATTTCGCAGATGACAGTAATACTCACGTTGGAAAGTGACCAAATCTCACAATATATTTTAACAAATTATTCTTTTCACATAAAACAGAAATGATATATTTCATATAAGCAGAATAATCTGTATCCCATTTACTATTCCTTTACCACTTGAATTACTAAATAACAATGAAGTTTAAAGAATACTGGACATGAATATTATAGTTTCTTCGTTGCGGAGAGCTAATAGATATTTAATTAGGAAGAAATATACTGTGTAATATTCGAAGGCAATAGACATAATAACGTTATATATATATATATATATATATATATATATATATATATATATATATATATATATATAGTAATGGTGTTGCGAACCTATTAACAAAATAGTTTCAATAGGACCAATGTCAGTATGAACAAGAGATGAAATTTCATATATAAATGCATTTTATGCTTAGCGGTGTCATGTCCATAAAAGCTGGCACTACCGTCTTTGCATAAAACGTACGAAGCAAACTTTTATTTGGTTGGCATTGGAGTGCCGACTCACCTGATGATTGACCTGTGAGTTCAAGTCACGTATGTTATTTGGATTACATTTTTCCGTAATGCTAAGAGTTTCCTAATTCACCTTGGAATATAAAACTTTTTATTCATAATCAAGCGTTTCACTTTCCTGTTCGGTTTGGGCGACTTTCCATGCATTGAATTATGCAGCATTTTCGTAAATATTTGTTCTCTATTGAGTACCACGCTAAAAAATTCGTTTTAAAACTAGACTTTCTCAAACGGTCGCGGTTTAATAAAGCGCAAACAACCACATGCTTCCTGGTTGTGACGTCTTTTATTTTCACGCCAGTCTTTTCTGTGAAAGGAAGTGCCAGGCATTTAAGATTTCAACTTATTCGCTAAAGAACGTGTAAATAAGCAAAACCACGGTCGATTAAATGGCCTTTCTGATGTTCTGGGTAAACTTCGACGGGATGCAAAAATAAGGATGTCACATCAATTTATTTCCCGATACAATCAGGCAATAACTGATTGTGCGTGTGGTGGTAAGAATCCTCTTAATGAAGTTTGCAAGCTTGAAGTAAACATCAATACCATTGTATTTAACCAGTCGTCGAACAATATAGCAGAGTTACCGCCTGTCGCAAGCACTAACACGACGGCAAACTGACTAGGAAAGATCAAACCGCATTGCATATATATGAAAAGCAATATTAGATATGTGGCTCTCACCTCTAGTAGTCTTGCATACATTTTAAGTGACTGGAAATGTTGAATGCACAATTTCTCTGTGCAGTTAATAGTTAATACAATTAAAGTATCAATGATTACGCTGGTGGTGGTAAAAATTGTTTAAATGAAGTTTGTGAGCTTGAAGTAAACACCGATCTTATTTTGCTTTCCATATATATTCATTGCGGTTTGATCCGCGCTAGTCAATTTGCCGTCGTACTCTGATGAACGTTTAAAAATCAATAATGTTTTAAATTTCGTTGACATTGTCTCCTAATATCGAAATTGGTAGGTGTTGAATTAATCTCCTTGGAGTGAACAAGACTTGACAGCTTTTGGAGCATTGGCTAGTTGCCACATTCGTACCATACCTTCGTCAGATAAATATCTGGATTTATCGTCATGAACCTCGATTAGTATATGTCCACAAATTATATTAAATATCTTGTTATCAAGTCATGAGGCCGGTTACATTACACAATGCACGGCATTTCCCCAAGATAATATAAAGTTTAAAAAGCCTGTTCTCTGCCAACACTGGTTGATATCACATTTGTATCGACGAGATTCAAGAAAATGGCTTCAATGCGTATTGACTATTGTGGCGATGGTGTTACGGATAGCTGAGCAGCCTTCGGCAAAAGAATCGAAATCCATTGAGGTCTTTGGCGATAGAAAATGATGTTCCCTCAATATGTAACGGTTTAAACACCAACTAATTGTAGCGTATATAAAGCTGTTCGTTAATCACCATAAAAAATAAGACTGATATTCTGGTGAAATGAATAAGATAATAATATTTTTTTAAAATTCATTCCGACGAATAATATGTATAATTGAAAATATACAGGAGCCCCAAATGTTGAATAGACTAATTCGTTACTAGGTGCGCAACATTTAATACAAAATTTCAATAAACCATTAAGTCTGAAAAAAATTCAGGAGGCAGTAGTTACAAATCAAGTGTTTGACGCATGCGAGGTAAATCATAGGGAACGGCCTGTTTTATGGAGCCATAAATTGAATCCTTTTCATGGCCTACCAACCGGGCTGCAAATAGGACAGTAATTCTAGTCAATTATGTTATTCAAATTTTATTATTTTTACAAGTAAATATTATTCAATAATATCGTTTTATGAAAGACAACGAAAAAGTCACTTGACTGAAATAAATCCTACGGTGCGACGTGTTACACCCTCATGGCAAATTAGTTAATCAAACTTTGGCATATTCTGGATCGAGATGCCAAAATTTAGCATACGATACCAAAAACCACCACCGCCACAACCCAAACCTTCCTTGTATTAGTTCAACAGACTTTGTGGTTCTCCATCGTAATGAAAGCCGTTCTATGTTTACTGTTAGCTACTATTCAAAACGGACGCTCTTATGCTCAAAAGGCATTGATATCCAAATTAAGGCAATTGCTATTGTAGACCAAAGAAATTATCCAATTAGAGTTTGTCCATTTGCATGCCACGGAGACCACAGATAGAACATAATTCCACGCCTAACAATAGCATACGAGTAGGCGCATTCCACATTTCCCCGTGGCATTCATTTTGTTTGTATAACCGGTAGAAATTTGTGATTTTGCCCAACGTCAAACATGATTTACACACAATATAAACGTTTGCCGCTATCTCGCTCATAAATCACCTTAACTACAGCAAGGTGTTGTTGAATTTTGTTGCAAATTATAAAATAAAGGTGCAGAAACTTGTTCTTCGCGCACTGTTGCTTCTCCATTAAACCAATTCTGTCCCCCTTTTTATGACATACTTTGGACGTTTCTCCTTCGACCTTATCAAAGGTACACGTAAAGTTTAAAGGAATAGAGATAACATCTGTGTTTTTAGGCGCATAACACTCGTGCTTGTAATTGTGACTTTAACTCTACAATTCCTCTCTAACAATTTCATTTTACGCTTAGCAAATCGGTTAGAATTTTTTGTTCTGAAGGAAACATAACTATGGACAAGATGAACTATGAAGTACTTCAGGCGTACCGTGGCAGCATGCTAATTCCTCCTATAATAAAAAATAAAATGATAAAATAACGTGGTGTTATCAGTCATAACTTTGTTCAACACATTTTAGGTATAATAAATATATTAATTTAATAAATTATTATTATTATTTAATTCTAAAATGAGTAAGGCCAATAATAATAATAATTACTATTATTATTATCATTTATTATCATTTTAAACAATAATAAATGCGTTCACCTTTTTTGCGCTGATATCCAAACTCTCTCAAGCTTAGCCAATAAAATTCTTAGCTAGTCTTTAAAATTAAAGTGTGTCTGTATTTTTAAATTTACTACAAATCAAACACAGTGACGCGTAAATGCATTGAAAAATGCGACTAGTTTTGCGTGCGACTGGTTACATCTGTGTCTATCTCCGTGTTGGTTTGCTATTCACTGTATGTCATTCTGCTTAAATGCATCGTTTCAGCTATTCTCTTTCACATTATCTCTCTCTCTCTCCCTCTCCCTATATCTTTCATATGTGCCTTCTAACTAACAATGTTCATTTCCGAAACCATTCGTTAATAATACTCGCTAAACACATCTAGGTGTCAAATTAAGGCGTTTAACACTATGGAAACACATGCGCACATACACCTACACGAGAGCATCACCCCGACCCCCCATTCACACGTTAACCACTTAACGCGTCAACTAGACACATTTTGAAAACACCTATATAAGAAGAAAAATCTCATTGTCGAACTAAGCGTTTCGATTCCCCTGATCGAATTGTTTGTTGTTTATCGTTGCTAATTATTGACGACGTTCTACCTGTTTTTAAATACAAGGCACTCAAGAGAATTCCTGCATAGACTGAACCCATTCTGTTGTGGTTAATAACAATTTTCTGTTTAAAAGGATGTATTCTTTCGAAGGCAATAATATGATTGCAAAACCAGAAAACAATTCTGATTATGTTCTGTACACAAACAGCATTTCAGAGAGGATGAGAGAATCAGACGGCGTCTCAACTACATTTCAATATGGTGAAATTGTAAATTCCGCTGCATTTCATCCAGAAACAAATTCAGTAACGAACCAGACATTGAAGGTAAGCATACTTTTACATATTTTATTTTACTATGAGCACAGTTTAGTACAACAATGTGTAAATGGAAACTTTTAATAATACCAAATAAATCCTTTAGAAAATACGAAATATCATATTTCTCTCAAACAGTGGAGTTTGAATATGTTCATTAAGGTATATAATCCATTGCTATATAAACTCCGTCGATATATTAATGTTAATAATCTATATAGCATGCAAATTGATGTTCGATATATTTATGTATATATGAATATATGTAATCAGAGTTGGTGTACATCGATGTAAGATCTAGATTGGTGACTGAGGAACAAAATTCGTATGGATATTGAGGTGGTTTATTAAAATCGCACAAGACTTCCTCTACATGTAAATTACTAATTCATTATGACTTAGTGTAGTATATGCCTCGTTCTCAAACCTTCTATAAATATGCATTTTTAACGTAATTGTAAAGTTTAATTTGTTCGCTAATTAAAATATTCGTCATTTGCTTTTTCTTTTACTCTAGATCCCATTTTCTTCGCCACATTATATCAAAACAGCAATTTCTCAGTTAGCCTCGAGAAAAGATGCTCAGTTTCCATCAGTGGATAGCTTGGATGCTGATCAATCGACGGTGAACCATTCAGATGCACCGCAGCCAATTTTCCCTTCGCCTATCGGTGAAATGTTGTCATCTTGCAATAGCCTAACGAACAACATCATCAGCCAGTTTATCGCGCCAATGGAGACTTTCAGTGGTATCTTCGGACAGACTGATTTGAACATAAACACACAACCGTCCCAACCACAGTATTTCAATCAACAGACGGAACAGATTTTGAGGTTGAATTGTTTAGGCCCTGGCAACAGCAACAG
The DNA here is from genome assembly GCA_029291075.1 of Eudiplozoon nipponicum. Lineage (NCBI taxonomy): Eukaryota > Metazoa > Platyhelminthes > Monogenea > Mazocraeidea > Diplozoidae > Eudiplozoon > Eudiplozoon nipponicum. The sequence continues at coordinate 7,414 of JAQBSW010014452.1, forward strand.
TTATGAGCAGTATTTGCCCACAGGTATTGTCCTACAGAGTCCCAGTATTTCGCAGTCTGTCGATTCCGGCTATGCTTCAATGCTGGGGATTAAAGACAGCTTCTCAACCCTAAGTGCTGACTACACGCAATGTGAGTCTACGGGAGAGCCATGCTGTAGTGAAGTACTCAATCTTAGTCGAGTTAAATACGCCCAAACGCCACCTCATTTGTCATCGTTTTCCGTTTCATTCGTGCCATCTGCAGCGGCAACAACAACTGCGACAGAAAGTTCGTTAATTCCAGTTTATTCAGTTGACAGAAATTCTCCCAGCCGCCACTTATTTTCTCTGAATATCCAAAATATTGCTTCCACACCGGTGTTGCCGCAGTCAGAACGAGAATATGCTCAGAGCACTGACAACAGTCGTTTATCACCAACCCAAACTTACTGGTCAGTTAAACCTTCTGAACTGTCTCTGTCCCCTGCTAAAAACAACGAATCTGGCGGCAATAACATTTCTGCAAGTGGGACGATCGCCAGCATTTCTACGAAATTATTTGCAATGAACTCAATAAGCCCACGAAGAATGGAGACAAAACAGCCGGCCAAGCGGCGCTCCTATGTAAAAGTATTGCCTGTGTTGCAGTTGAATGAAAATTTGAATCCACTAATGCCAAATGGCATCTTAAACTCGCACGTCTCGTGTGATAATCTGGCAAATGCCCCAGCAACTTTAATGGCCAACATTCCGCCTGCTCTCAACAGTAGCTACACTGTAGACCAATGCTTTAGCCGCAATTCAACAACTCCATCAATTGAAGGTGAACCCTACTCTACGTCGTGTTATCCGGAGAATCCGTTAAACGTGGCTTCCATTAACAGCAGCGCGATTTTAAGGGCTCAATTGCTGGCAAGAAACTACACGCCGGAGGAAAATGGCATATCATCATCGTCATCATCATCATCGTTGCAACGAAAAGTTGATAAAGAAGCAGACAAAAAACTTCAACCAGTTGTTAGTAGTAAAAGGACAAAACGAGCGTTTCAACAGGATCAATCAGTCGGCGTTGAGAAATGTGCTCAAACGAAGCGCATGAGAAAACTAGGTTCTGTCAACGCAATGAAATGTGTAAAGCAAACCTCGCCACGCGGAGATGGGTTGATCAACGATGCTCTAGACCTGGACTTGGAATGGAACGATGACGAAAACTCGTTAGAATCCGCTACGATTGAAGTGAGTCTTAGGTTTAATAACCTTGTTGAATGGCATTATTCTTATAGTTAGCAATTAATCCAGTTCATGATAATGAATCCTATAGAGATCTGAAGCATATATTTCAATCACGATTGTGATAATGACTTTCGCATCATTCCCATTATATGCATTACTTATACAACACTTAGTTTAATTTATTATAATCAAGGTTGCCGTCTTGATATAAACACCTGACCAATTAATTACTTACATATGTCAGTATAAACTAAGAATTGTATAGTGTAGAAAAGGCAATTGCCTTTTCTACACTAATTGCCTTTTTTTCCTGTTTCGGATGCTTTTTCTACGTAAGGTCATTCCACAAAGTATTATACAAAAATCAAGTCATTTGATTTAATTATGGGTGAGCTTGGAGCATAAATGTCAGTATAAACTAAGAAATGTATTGTGTAGAATAGGCAATTCATCCAGTAGACCGGTTCCGTCCTTATCGAAAACTCATCATGTACTGGCTAGAATTTGACGTGGACAGGACTCGAACCTGGGCACTTTTGCTTTGGTTCGTGTCTTGTTCGCGGCAAATTCTGGCCCAATAAAGACGAAACCGGTCTACTGGATGAGTTGCCTTTTCTGCACTATACAGTTCTTAGTTTATACTTGCACATGTAAGTAATTAATGGGTTAGTTGTTTATATCAAGACCGCAAACTTGATTATCATAATTGTTATCACCGCCCGCGTAACAAATGATCGCTTAATAACTTAATTGATCATTCAAATAAAGTTAAATGACTAGAAATAATCGCAAATCCTATTTTGAGTATTCGAATAACATAACACCTTCGCCATCGGCTCCAATTTCTGATTCATATTTATTTTGTTTATATATTCTTCCATCATAGGATGATAATGTGGGAAATCGAATTGATTCTCCATGTACAAACAATCGCCGCGACGACGCTAATAGCATTATTCTGCATCGAAAATTGCAGCAGCGAATGCAAGATAAGAATAGGACTCGAGCCCTGAATATGGCCTATTGCCGTTTGCGCGCCTGCTTACCAGAAATTCCAGAAGACACAAAGTTGACAAAAATTCGTACATTGCGATATGCAATTTCGTACATACAACACTTAATGGAAGCCATGGCTTCGACAGATCAGCAAGAAGACAGCTCTTTCAGTGCTCAATTTCAATCAGAACTAAGTAGCTCTATGAGGACGGCGCAAATTGATTGCTCAGTTCAAAAGAATGGTAGAACAACAACAGAACCCGATAGACTTAACTGCTCCTCTGCATCCCTCAATTGTTGTTTTGACGAAAGGAATGCGACTAATAAACATGACCCAGCGCCTCCAGGTTATCGTCCGGCTTCGTGTAAACAAAATACTCTATACGAAAATACCAGAAATACCTACGTACAATCATCGGGAATTAGCTATTCACGTCAATATCAGATGAATGACCAGTTCGATCAGGGGAATATCGGAACGCAGTAATTCATCGCCCAATTTGACATGACTTCCATTTAGCTTTTAAAATATGCTCTTATAATAAATAGATTTCAGTACTTCTAGTCAATTCAAATTTAAGGTGAGCTTATCTTTTGTGGAATTTATCTTGAATCAATTTTGTTTCGCATAGACAAAGTTCATATGATTTAATATGTCTCGTATGTTATTCATAAAAACAATAGAAACCCATGATAATACTGCCTCTAATGTATTATCTGTAAGTAATAGTGATAGTAACACCAACAAAATGATAATTATTTAAATAATGGTTGCTAGTATTGCATAAATACCAATCACATTATATATATACATATATATATATATATATATATATATATATAACTATATGGACTAAGCTTATATAATTTATTAAAGGCAATTCATCCAGTAGACAGGTATCGTCTTTATATGGAGCTCGAAATGACGAAACCGGACTACCTTATACGAGGCTTATTTTATACAAAAATGTATATATATAAAATAGACAACCTTTATTTGTTTTCACCACCTGTGCAATAAATGATTGCTTAGTGTATAGATTGCAATGGATTACACGGATCCTGGGTTTTTAAAATAGGGCGATACAATCTGCTCAATCCTACTGATTGTAAATATATTTTGTGGATTGGAAGTCAACGACATATCGGCAAGACACTTGCTAGCTATGATCGATTTTATTTATTACAAGAGAAGAACTTTATAATTGAGGAAGACTAAATGTCATTTAATGTTAGAATGCTTCAGATATGATTATTTATTCATTTGTCCCAGTCAGTAAATTAATTGTATTTAAATAATAAAATTTCTGAGTAGGAAATGAAAACAAAATTTTCATTAAAATTGGTAATAATTTGGTGTCCTATCAGTGGAATTAATTATGCCAACATTACTTCCAACAGAGTATTGACGCAACTTTCATGCGCGTTGTGGAGCAAAGATGTTTGGTGAACACCAAATTGCGCAACATTCCATTATTTTGTTGCACCTCTTTTTTGCCTAACACAAAGACAATGACACGGATTACTTAGCACAACAAATTATTCGATGTTACTTAATTTCGAGGTTTTCGTCTAAATGTTGTTCAAATCAGAAATTTTGCTATTTACTGATTATTAAAATATTGTAAAATATCAATTTGAATTGCTTTAAGCTTTAAAATGGACCGATTTTTTTCTTTTCAATTGTAGTTTTTTGCAACAGTTTTTAACTATGTGGTCGGACAATGTGTCGCGAAAATTTCACTTCATTCTGCACCGCTCAATCTGTACAATTCGTTGACTTTTTTAAAACTGGTTTATACTTCGTTGAATAATTTGCCGTTTATTGTTTTTTTTCATATCAGTAATAAATATTTTTTTATTTTAAATTAAAATTAATCTTTGTTTTCAATTTATAACATTTGAATATGGGAATTTGGCAGGTATCTAGGAGTTGACTAATTAGTGACCCTTATTGTTTAGTCAAACGTTTTCCATTTTTAATGTCACTATCGAAATGAC
>JAQBSW010014453.1:0-11619 GCA_029291075.1 Eudiplozoon nipponicum
CTGCAAACAGTTAATGTTCGTGACTGCATAGAAATTGTGCAGCCGACATTTCCAGTCAAGTTCAATGTATGCAAGACTGCTAGAGGTGAGAGCCGCATATCTAAATTTGATTTCCATATATATTTAATGCGGTTTGATCCTCGATAGTCAGTTTGCCGTCGTACTCTGATGATGATCATGGAAGGTCGAAACGCGTCAGTGCGTTGCAGCTGGCGGTAGTTTTGTTATGTTGTTCGATGACTGGTTAAATACAATGGGATTGGTGTTTACTTCAAGCACGCAAACTTGATTTAAAGAATTGTTACCACCACCCGCGCAATCAATTATTGTTTAAATTGTATTGCCTATATATGTATATGTGGCGAAAGCTGCAAACAGTTAATGTTCGTGACTGCATAGAAATTGTGCAGCCGACATTTCCAGTCAAGTTCAATGTATGCAAGACTGCTAGAGGTGAGAGCCGCATATCTAAATTTGATTTCCATGTATATTCAATGCGGTTTGATCCTCGATAGTCAGTTTGCCGTCGTACTCTGATGATGATCATGGAAGGTCGAAACGCGTCAGTGCGTTGCGGCTGGCGGTAGTTTTGTTATGTTGTTCGACGACTGGTTAAATACAATGGATTGGTGTTTACTTCAAGCTCGCAAACTTGATTTAAAGAATTGTTACCACCACCCGCGCAAACAATTATTGTTAAATTGTATTGCCTATATAGGTATATGTGGCGAAAGCTACAAACAGTTAATGTTCGTGACTGCATAGAAATTGTGCAGCCGACATTTCCAGTCAAGTTCAATGTATGCAAGACTGCTAGAGGTGAGAGCCGCATATCTAAATTTGATTTCCATGTATATTCAATGCGGTTTGATCCTCGATAGTCAGTTTGCCGTCGTACTGTGATGATGATCATGGAAGGTCGAAACGCGTCAGTGCGTTGCAGCTGGCGGTAGTTTTGTTACTGTTGTTCGATGACTGGTTAAATACAATGGGATTGGTGTTTACTTCAAGCACGCAAACTTGATTTAAAGAATTGTTACCACCACCCGCGCAATCAATTATTGTTAAATTGTATTGCCTATGTATGTATATGTGGCGAAAGCTGCAAACAGTTAATGTTCGTGACTGCATAGAAATTGTGCAGCCGACATTTCCAGTCAAGTTCAATGTATGCAAGACTGCTAGAGGTGAGAGCCGCATATCTAAATTTGATTTCCATATATATTCAATGCGGTTTGATCCTCGATAGTCAGTTTGCCGTCGTACTCTGATGATGATCAAGGAAGGTCGAAACGCGTCAGTGCGTTGCGGCTGGCGGTAGTTTTGTTATGTTGTTCGACGACTGGTTAAATACAATGGGATTGGTGTTTACTTCAAGCTCGCAAACTTGATTTAAAGAATTGTTACCACCACCCGCGCAATCAATTATTGTTTAAATTGTATTGCCTATATATGTATATGTGGCGAAAGCTGCAAACAGTTAATGTTCGTGACTGCATAGAAATTGTGCAGCCGACATTTCCAGTCAAGTTCAATGTATGCAAGACTGCTAGAGGTGAGAGCCGCATATCTAAATTTGATTTCCATATATATTCAATGCGGTTTGATCCTCGATAGTCAGTTTGCCGTCGTACTCTGATGATGATCATGGAAGGTCGAAACGCGTCAGTGCGTTGCAGCTGGCGGTAGTTTTGTTATGTTGTTCGAAGACTGGTTAAATACAATGGGATTGGTGTTTACTTCAAGCACGCAAACTTGATTTAAAGAATTGTTACCACCACCCGCGCAATCAATTATTGTTTAAATTGTATTGCCTATATATGTATATGTGGCGAAAGCTGCAAACAGTTAATGTTCGTGACTGCATAGAAATTGTGCAGCCGACATTTCCAGTCAAGTTCAATGTATGCAAGACTGCTAGAGGTGAGAGCCGCATATCTAAATTTGATTTCCATATATATTCAATGCGGCTTGATCCTCGATAGTCAGTTTGCCGTCGTACTCTGATGATGATCATGGAAGGTCGAAACGCGCCAGTGCGTTGCAGCTGGCGGTAGTTTTGTTATGTTGTTCGATGACTGGTTAAATACAATGGGATTGGTGTTTACTTCAAGCACGCAAACTTGATTTAAAGAATTGTTACCACCACCCGCGCAATCAATTATTGTTTAAATTGTATTGCCTATATATGTATATGTGGCGAAAGCTGCAAACAGTTAATGTTCGTAGCTGCATAGAAATTGTGCAGCCTATATTTCCGGTCAAGTTCAATGTATGCAAGACTGCTAGATGTGAGAGCCGTATATCTAAATTTGATTTCCATATATATTCAATGCGGTTTGATCTCGATAGTCAGTTTGCCGTTGTACTCTGATGATGATCATGGAAGGTCGAAACGCGTCAGTGCGTTGCAGCTGGCGGTAGTTTTGTTATGTTGTTCGATGACTGGTTAAATACAATGGGATTGGTGTTTACTTCAAGCACGCAAACTTGATTTAAAGAATTGTTACCACCACCCGCGCAATCAATAATTGTTTAAATTGTATTGCCTATATATGTATATGTGGCGAAAGCTGCAAACAGTTAATGTTCGTGACTGCATAGAAATTGTGCAGCCGGCATTTCCAGTCAAGTTCAATGTATGCAAGACTGCTAGAGGTGAGAGCCGCATATCTAAATTTGATTTCCATATATATTCAATGCGGTTTGATCCTCGATAGTCAGTTTGCCGTCGTACTCTGATGATGATCATGGAAGGTCGAAACGCGTCAGTGCGTTGCAGCTGGCGGTAGTTTTGTTATGTTGTTCGACGACTGGTTAAATACAATGGGATTGGTGTTTACTTCAAGCTCGCAAACTTGATTTAAAGAATTGTTACCACCACCCGCGCAATCAATTATTGTTAAATTGTATTTCCTATATATGTATATGTGGCGAAAGCTGCAAACAGTTAATGTTCGTGACTGCATAGAAATTGTGCAGCCGACATTTCCAGTCAAGTTCAATGTATGCGAGACTGCTAGAGGTGAGAGCCGCATATCTAAATTTGATTTCCACATATATTCAATGCGGTTTGATCCTCGATAGTCAGTTTGCCGTCGTACTCTGATGATGATCAAGGAAGGTCGAAACGCGTCAGTGCGTTGCGGCTGGCGGTAGTTTTGTTATGTTGTTCGACGACTGGTTAAATACAATGGGATTGGTGTTTACTTCAAGCTCGCAAACTTGATTTAAAGAATTGTTACCACCACCCGCGCAATCAATTATTGTTAAATTGTATTGACTATATATGTATATGTGGCGAAAGCTGCAAACAGTTAATGTTCGTGACTGCATAGAAATTGTGCAGCCGACATTTCCAGTCAAGTTCAATGTATGCAAGACTGCTAGAGGTGAGAGCCGCATATCTAAATTTGATTTCATATATATTCAATGCGGTTTGATCCTCGATAGTCAGTTTGCCGTCGTACTCTGATGATGATCATGGAAGGTCGAAACGCGTCAGTGCGTTGCGGCTGGCGGTAGTTTTGTTATGTTGTTCGACGACTGGTTAAATACAATGGGATTGGTGTTTACTTCAAGCTCGCAAACTTGATTTAAAGAATTGCTACCACCACCCGCGCAATCAATTATTGTTAAATTGTATTGCCTATATATGTATATGTGGCGAAAGCTGCAAACAGTTAATGTTCGTGACTGCATAGAAATTGTGCAGCCGACATTTCCAGTCAAGTTCAATGTATGCAAGACTGCTAGAGGTGAGAGCCGCATATCTAAATTTGATTTCCATATATATTCAATGCGGTTTGATCCCCGATAGTCAGTTTGCCGTCGTACTCTGATGATGATCATGGAAGGTCGAAACGCGTCAGTGCGCTGCAGCTGGCGGTAGTTTTGTTATGTTGTTCGATGACTGGTTAAATACAATGGGATTGGTGTTTACTTCAAGCACGCAAACTTGATTTAAAGAATTGTTACCACCACCCGCGCAATCAATTATTGTTTAAATTGTATTGCCTATATATGTATATGTGGCGAAAGCTGCAACCAGTTAATGTTCGTGACTGCATAGAAATTGTGCAGCCGACATTTCCAGTCAAGTTCAATGTATGCGAGACTGCTAGAGGTGAGAGCCGCATATCTAAATTTGATTTCCATATATATTCAATGCGGTTTGATCCTCGATAGTCAGTTTGCCGTCGTACTCTGATGATGATCATGGAAGGTCGAAACGCGTCAGTGCGTTGCAGCTGGCGGTAGTTTTGTTATGTTGTTCGATGACTGGTTAAATACAATGGGATTGGTGTTTACTTCAAGCACGCAAACTTGATTTACAGAATTGTTACCACCACCCGCGCAATCAATTATTGTTTAAATTGTATTGCCTATATATGTATATGTGGCGAAAGCTGCAAACAGTTAATGTTCGTGACTGCATAGAAATTGTGCAGCCGGCATTTCCAGTCAAGTTCAATGTAAGGCAAGACTGCTAGAGGTGAGAGCCGCATATCTAAATTTGATTTCCACATATATTCAATGCGGTTTGATCCTCGCTAGTCAGTTTGCCGTCGTACTCTGGATGATGATCACGGAAGGTCGAAACGCGTCAGTGCGTTGCAGCTGGCGGTAGTTTTGTTATGTTGTTCGACGACTGGTTAAATACACTGGGATTGGTGTTTACTTCGAGCTCGCAAACTTGATTTAAAGAATTGTTACCACCACCCGCGCAATCAATTATTGTGTAATTGTATTGCCTATATATGTATGTGTGGGGCGAAAGCTGCAAACAGCTAATGTACGTGACTGCATAGAAATTGTGCAGCCGACAGTTCCAGTCAAGTTCAATGTATGCAAGACTGCTAGAGGTGAGAGCCGCATATCTAAATTTGATTTCCATATATATTCAATGCGGTTTGATCCTCGATAGTCAGTTTGCCGTCGTACTCTGATGATGATCATGGAAGGTCGAAACGCGTCAGTGCGTTGCAGCTGGCGGTAGTTTTGTTATGTTGTTCGATGACTGGTTAAATACAATGGGATTGGTGTTTACTTCAAGCACGCAAACTTGATTTAAAGAATTGTTACCACCACCCGCGCAATCAATTATTGTTTAAATTGTATTGCCTATATATGTATATGTGGCGAAAGCTGCAAACAGTTAATGTTCGTGACTGCATAGAAATTGTGCAGCCGACATTTCCAGTCAAGTTCAATGTATGCAAGACTGCTAGAGGTGAGAGCCGCATATCTAAATTTGATTTCCATATATATTCAATGCGGTTTGATCCTCGATAGTCAGTTTGCCGTCGTACTCTGATGATGATCATGGAAGGTCGAAACGCGTCAGTGCGTTGCAGCTGGCGGTAGTTTTGTTATGTTGTTCGATGACTGGTTAAATACAATGGGATTGGTGTTTACTTCAAGCTCGCAAACTTGATTTAAAGAATTGTTACCACCACCGCGCAATCAATTATTGTTTAAATTGTATTGCCTAACTGGTCCTGTCGCATTTTTAACCTTTGCCTTAAGTATGCCTTTTAAAGGCATATCTGGGAGCCTTTGCAATGGAACCCCCCTACGGCTCCTATGGTGGGGGTTTCATCCGTTTCCCAGTGATGGATTTCTCACTACCGGTTTAGTGCTTCCTTTCTATGTGGGTCCACCTAACTGCGGGTATATACAATTCTCACCTTGGCACTTTGCACTTCGTCCGTATTCGCATGGCCCTTCGAAGCGTTGACGCGAGTGACTCCCTCGACGTCTAGTATATCTTTCCTGGCTCTGAAGTTGCGAAATGTCTCAACGTATACTAGCAACTTCTCTACATAAATAACGTAAGGTTTCTTGTATAGTCAGGTTGTTTTCGGTATTTTCCCTGACTGGCTGCACCATGAAAGAATCTGCTGTTACATCATGTACTTGTGGTTCCCGCTGTTTCGACACTCCGTCTAGCCCTCTGAGTTTTGTTGGCCATTCAATATTTATTGTGTCAAATACTTATAATGTGGTTCTAAGCCTAGATGGTAGCTCAGCTGTAAAAATATAATTTACCACATCTATGGATATATTCAACCTGGAAGCTTTCGTGCAAAGGAGTTCGTAAAATTCTGATGGTAGTTGACGCCCCATCTTTTCTAAGCGTAATAATTCGCACATTTGTGCCGATTTTCCAGGCTGATATCTTTGCTGTATTTCGGCCATTAATAATTATGCGGTTTTTCTTCTACAGTTCTGTCTTTGAAATTTTCCAAAGCGTTTCGGAAATTCTCAGTCAATGCCGCAACAAATTTATCCATAGGATTTACGATATTAATAGCACTCAATATTATTTGGGCATCACCGACACAACTTGAGTGTTTTTCAGATTTATATTGCGATAGACTGAATATTCTTGGACTGACGCGGTCGCCAAATTTTGTAGAGGCTCCAAACCTATTAGTGTCTGATGCCAGATCGTGATCAGTCTTTAATTGTATAATAGAATCTGACAAGCTTGTACTTTCATTCATATCTGTTAAATTCATACCTGCCATGTCTTGAACTAACTTGGTAGTGTCCTCAAACTTAAGATTAGCTTCCATATCGATCGTACTTAATTATTAATTTGATACTTAATGTTAGGCAATCGGAATGTGAATCCTTCCACGTTACAAAACACCGAACAGATAATCTGGAAAGAAATAGACGTGAAAAACAGAATTATTAAATTACCTGTTCCAGGACGTCCCCAATATTTACGAAATTAACAATGTAAGACAGTGTTAGCAGGAATATATTGTGGAGATCGAGTAAACGTAACGATGGAGGAAATAAAATAATTGCAGCAGGCCGAGCAATTTAAAATTAGTCACGCACAGATAACCGAAATCTGAAATTGCGCACAATTCAAAGTATATATACAGTCAAGTATTTAAACAAAGAAAGTTCTGGAAATGAAACTAATAATTTCTTTTGAAATAGAATTCTTTTCAATTATCCGAGGTGGTTTAAATTTATCAGTTATTGTCACTTTTATTTTGCCAGAGGAAATACCTTCCTCCACATACACCACCTTCTCAAAAAAACGGCTAATAGTAGACGTAATCATCATTATTTTGCTGACGTTGTACTCTTCCAGAACGAGCTGTGCATAATGGCGCCCCTGAAGTCGGCATCGCGCCCTGTACAGTTGTCACTGGTTCTCAGGTTAATCTGGTATTGACAGAAAGTTTTCATGTTGTAATTCGGTAGAATAAGATTTTGATATATTTAACAACGTGTCTTCTAATTTCTGCATTTCGTTATGTGCCTGTATGATTGGAATTGCACACATCAGATTCGCCCGTAGAACGACGGTCATTCAACGCATCTGTTAATTCAGTCCTATCGTCTAACCAGATAAACTTGCGAATGCAACGATCCAACGTAACACAATCCTCAATGCCATTTATCTCTATGATGACATTCTTGTCAGTCATCCTCTTGATCTTATTTGGTCCTTTGTTAAAATGGTGTCAGGCAATTCTTCCTATTTTCATTGGTTATATACACATGCGAAGCCGATCTTAGATCAGAGGACACATAGCACTTGATTTTTGCTTTCCTAGTCTTGGTCGGAGCTAAACAACACATCTTATCTCTAAGTGCTCCTACGAAGCCCAATCAAGACTACTTGGAGTTTCTATTAGATCTCCAGGCAACCTTAATGGTTCTCTATAAACCACTTCTGCTATTGAAGTACCTAATTGTGCCCTATATCTTTTGCGCATGGCAAATAGTACTATAGGAAGATCGTGTATCCAGCTTGTTACACTAGTACACCTTAACACAGCTTTCAATTCACAATGCAGCCTTTCTACCATCCCATTTGCTCGTGGGTTGTATGCGCTAGTATGCAGTACAGTAGTTCCCATGATGTTGAGGGATCTCTCGAAAAGCTCGGACATAAATTGACTACCGCGATCACTAGTGTCCTTTTCCGGAACACCATAACGCGATATCCAATTAAGTATAAACGCGAATAAGACTTCTTGCGCTGTCATGTCTTTTAAAATCGCTACTTCGAATTGACGACTAAATCTATCTACCATAGTTAGCAAATATTTGTTACCATTAACCTCGGGCATCTCGACAATGTCTATATGTACGTGTCTGAACCGTCCAATTGGTATCCCAATATTCTTTATCTCGGTTTTGGTATTGTAAACGCCCCGGCTTCAAGTAAATGCCGTACGACGTTACAAACTCGGTTAAGGTGCTCTGAATAGAGATTAGTTACTGATATGGGGGCCCTTAAGAGGGCCGGGTAATGCGTTCGCCTGAAGTCTTCTGAGTTGAAGATGTCCTAGAGCCTTGGGTGGACTCTGGTTGAGTTTTTGCTCCCGTGTTTGAGCTGTCATCGCGTTGTGTATGGTGTCCTGCAGGTCCTGCACTCAATTGGCTCGTCTCTCCGGTATACCGCATCAAGATGAGTAGGTATTGACAGCCGACAGACCGCACACGTATTGACAGCCGACAGAACGCACACGCGTGAAGCAGGTAGAAGGCAAATGCCGCAACTGACTTGCATGGTAAATTACCGTGCTTAAATAGCATGCAATATGTGTACTTGCATACTATTGTTTAAACGTGGTTAAACGTGGTTAAACGGCAATTTGCTTTTTTCTCATTGGTGCAACGTAAATAAATTTGAATTTAATTTACGCAATATGTCGGCGATTGATTTGTGTCGTTACAGTATGTCTCCACACCTTACACGTTTGACACTTGGCACAGGCTCTTACCCGTATCCGCATGTCTTTAGACATGTGCGACCATACGTATAAGTCATTAATTAATTGAATGGGAGCTTTAATGGATGGATGTCCTATGTCGTGTAATACTTGGATAAATTTGGCCGTAACTCGTGGTTGACTTCTGGACCTTTCGCATAACAACTACTTGCCACTCAGGAGCTTACAAACATATCCTGGTCTTTTGAACAAGACTAACGTAAAGGGATCCAATCCTTGCTCTTCCTCGATTTGACTCACTAAGTCATTCATAGAATCATCTAGATTCTTTAACGGACCTTGAAATATCAGCTCGACATCGGCTTCATTCGGTCTGCTAAGTGCATCGGCTACCACATTCTCTTTACCAGCAATATGAAATACAGTGAAATCGAACTCTGATAACCGGGTTATTTGGGAATTTACTCTACGAGAGTAATTAAGCCTCGCTGTTTTACCAAGTATACTAATCAACGGCTTATGATCGGTCAATAACTTAAATTTATGACCGTCTAAGAAGTGCCCAACGTGTAGCACTGCGGCATACACTGCTAGAAGCTCTTTACCAAACGTATCATAACGTTTCTCTCGATCATTAAGCTTACGGCTATAAACCCCAATCGGTCTTACTATGTCCTGATCTCTTTGCTGTAGCACTGCCCCTATTGCAACATCTGAGGCATCTGTGATTAGCTCGAAAGGTTTCTCCCAATCTACAGGTGCTAACGTGGTTATGTCACTTAGCATTTCCTTGGCCTTCTGGAATTTTTCTCGGTCTTCTGGACTCAAGTTTATAGGCCAAGACTTCTTGATCGTGCTCTTTTCACGAGTAAGATGGCGTGTCAACGATCCTAGAATTCTGGCTTGACCTGGAATGAATCGACGGTAATAGCTGATCATGCCCAAGAACCTGCGCAGCTGGCGCACGATTCGAGGCTCCATAACGTCCTTAATAACATGGATCTTATCTTCCAAATGTTTAATTCCGTCTTTGGAAAGTATATGACCAAGATATTTAACTGAAGAACATCCGATGTTACTCTTTATTAGGGTTTTGACTTACTTTATCCATATTGTTCCAGCCTCGGTCAAAAATCAGTTCCAAATGCCCCCATGACGAGAGGATACCATCTCGTGAGCGACTAAAAATTATAATGTCGTCTATGCAAAATACACCCTCGCAAATGGACAATTCTGAAGGATTTCTTCAGCCAAACGCTGGAATTTCTGACTCGGCATTTTTCAAACCAATAGGCATTCGAAGAATCTTCATGCGATCCACCTCCCGGAAATCTGACTCGGTAAGATAGTGGTATCGAATTTTCCACACTGGTATCTGATATTGCCGCTTTCTGGAGGATCTAAGTTGAATAAACCTCATTATCCCATTATACCTCGGAGTAAAGTACTCTGGTTAGGGATAGGATAAGAACGTCCTTCGTCACTGAGTTTAATAGACTATACTCTCACAAACCTCCATTGACCCGGTTCAGGTTTGGGAACTACCACTATTGGGGAAGCAAAATTGGAATTTGACCTTCTACAAATCCCCTCTTTGCGCAATTGGTGAAATTCAGACAAAGCAACTTGTTGCTTGTGTTGTGCCAATGGTTGAGCCTTTGGTGAACAAGGCAATGGAGCCACCAATTCTATTTGGTGTTCTACTCCTGTCTTCAATCCTATCCTTTTGGCACTGAAAGTCTGAAACACTGCTAGGTGCTTTTCAATGATATCGGCAAAGTCATGTGTGACCGTTGGACGGAGTAAAAGAACTGTTCTAACTGCCGTTGTGTTAGACTCAGTATATGTTGACACCCCTACGCCTTCTGCGATGGTCCTAGCTTTGGAGTCTAATGTCAGCTTGAAATGTGTCAAGAAATCCATCCCAATGATGTGGTCCTTGACATCGGCTTCGAGAAAATGCCATGTAAAGGAAGATTTCTGGCCTAATGTCACCGACATTTCTTTCATCCCTTTGACTCCTATCGGACTACCTTTAGCGGCCCATAGTTGATAATCAAATGTGGGGCAATCCGCTTCCACAATGTCTGACCTAACCATGATTACCTCAGCACCCGTATCGATGAGAAATTCTAATCCAGATAATTCATCTTTAATAATGAACTTGTTGCTGGATAATCCGGCAATGTTTTCCAGATCTCCGCTTAGTAAGAATCGGACTCTCTTGCCTTCTGTATCGGTACTAACTGGTCCTGTCGCATTTTTAACCTTTGCCTTAAGTATGCCTTTTAAAGGCATATCTGGGAGCCTTTGTAATGGAACTTCCCCTTACGGCTCCTACTAGCGGGGGTTTTATCTTTTTCCCGGTGATGGATTTCTCTCTACCGGTTTAGTGCTTCCTTTCCACCTGGGTCCACCTAACTGCGGGTATATACAATTCTCACCTTGGCACTTTGCACTTCGTCCGTGTTCGCAAAGGGCCTTATACCATCCGCGTGGCCCTTCGACACGTTGACGCGAGTGACTCCCTCGACGTCTAGTATATCTTTCCTGGCTCTGAAGTTGCGAAATGTCTCGACGTATACTAGCAACTTCTCTACATAAATAACGTAAGGTTTCTTGTATAGTCAGGTTGTTTTCGGTATTTTCCCTGACTGGCGGCACCATGAAAGAATCTGCTGTTACAGCATGTACTTGTGGTTCCCGCTGTTTATACACTCCGTCTAGCCCTCTGAGTTTTGTTGGCCATTCAATATTTATTGTGTCAAATACTTATAATGTGGTTCTAAGCCTAGATGGTAGCTCAGCTGTAAAAATATAATTTACCACATCTATGGATATATTCAACCTGGCAGCTTTCGTGCAAAGGAGTTCGTAAAATTCTGATGGTAGTTGACGCCCCATCTTT
>JAQBSW010014454.1:5000-11617 GCA_029291075.1 Eudiplozoon nipponicum
AGAAATTGTGCAGCCGACATTTCCAGTCGAGTTCATTGTATGTGAGGCTGCTAGAAGTGAGAGCCGCATACCTAAATTTGATTTCCATATATATTCAATGCGGTTTGATCCTCGAAAGTCAGTTTGCCGTCGTACTCTGATGATGATCAAGGAAGGTCGAAACGCGTCAGTGCGTTGCGGCTGGCGGTAGTTTTGTTATGTTGTTCGACGACTGGTTAAATACAATGGGATTGGTGTTTACTTCAAGCTCGCAAACTTGATTTAAAGAATTGTTACCACCATCCGCGCAAGCAATTTTTGTTAACTATCCTTATTAATTAATCTTCATTAGTTCACGTATTATCATGGTTCTGCGGCAGTAAGGCATCGTGCATTAATGAGACGCTATTTTATTCTGAGGAAATAGTTCTTAAAATAAATTTTGGTGTTTGAGATATGCGCAATGAGATCGGTCTTACATCAAGCTAACAAAATTTATTTCAATATTTATTATCCTCACACGCCGAATAAATGGTTGTTTAATAACAATTATTTCAATACCTACATCTTTTTGAGCTCTGATTTTATGCTAAGTTGATGTCATTTAGTAGAAATGAACGATTTTATGCGAGGAAAGGCTATTTCTCTCTTTCAACCATACGTTATTATTGTTTCTGTCTCGCCATTAAGTATCCGAATGTTAAACGCTTATATTATTATTATTATTATTATTATTATGATGTGCGGTCGGGTGGCGCATTGGACAAACTAATAGACTCCAAAACAAATATGCTTGTGTTCGACCTCTGTTTTTAGCAAACTTTAGACAGTACCGGTGGGCGTAACTTGTCTACTGGATGAAGCTCTTGAATGATTACGCATTACGAGTGTCACATTTAGAATATCCACGATTTGCATTCGAGGGTTGTCGCTTTGAATTAAAAGTTTCGCAAAGATCCGATTGATCCCGATTTTCATGTACGCATCGAATTCGTCTACGCGGTGGCTGGATGCTGACTCGTCCCTTTCCACCGAAGACTTCAAAATCATTCATACTAATCGCTGGAAATGAGGCACGATCTAATCTTTGTTATAGATAGGTAGTACCTTATTTTCATTGATAAAATGAACTATGTTGAAGCTTTCGGAGGAAAGGGACAAATCAGTACCCAGCATAATCATACAATTGAAAACCTTTTGTGAGGTGTAAACGAACACTTGTTCGCGCATCTCTGAATGTAGCGATGGGTATGATCGGTTTCTCAGTACTGCTTGTGAGACGGTCCAACTGCTTTTCCTCGTTTATCCTATATTTCGAATCCTTTGGCCCCTTCGCAGTTTGGTAAAAGCTAGGTGTGGATCTGACCAGCAGAATATGTGATATAAAATTATCCGTTTAGAATGTATTTGTGAATATTTAATGATTATAATTAGTTAAATGTGTGCAAATATGTAGTCAAATTAAGTAAGCATGAATTTATTTTTGCCTTAAATGTTTTTGAATGCTTCCTAAGTCTCCTATCGTTTCTATTTTTCTTTCCTAAATAAAATGTGTCAGTTGAAATTTGAAATCTGCAACTTCAGTTTTGATTGCTTGAAAAATGTTACGTAGGCATCTTAAATTTTACATGCATATGTACTACTTATTATTTTTTGCTATTTCAAATATATATATGTATATATTATTTCCATAATATTTATTTATCTAGGTTTATTGAAAAGTGTATAAATAAATTCTTACTATGCTAATATCTAAACGGTGGCCTGCCTTTAATCATATAAATCTTTTGCCTGATATAAGGCACCTTCCTCTTTTAGCTTACCGCTGCCAAACGAGTACACTTTCATACCAAGAATATGCAGCTATCATGTTTCATTTGGTTGTGCTCATTTCTCTCATAATATTTTGTGATAACATGCATTAATTACAAATAAGATAAAGGGAAATTGACTGGCAATGCTCTCTTCAGTAATGGAGTATAACTCGCGACATTATCTGTGCAATGAACTTAGTTTTGTTTTTTTTGGCTTTGAATGATTCACATGAAATGCTTAGCACTTTTGGCAATATAATCTAAGGCCTGTGTAAGCAAAAGTATGTATGTATGTATGTATGTATGTATGTATGTATGTATGTATGTATGTATGTATGTATGTATACATGTATGTATGTATGTATGTATGTATGTATGTATGTATGTATGTATGTATGTATGTATGTATGTATGTATGTATGTATGTATGTATGTATGTATGTATGTATGTATGTATGTATGTAGTATGTATGTATGTATGTATGTATGTATGTATGTATGTATGTATGTATGTATGTATGTATGTATGTATGTATGTATGTATGTATGTATGTATGTATGTATGTATGTATGTATGTATGTATGTATGTATGTATGTATGTATGTATGTATGTATGTATGTATGTGTGTGTGTATGTATGTATGTATGTATGTATGCATGTATGTATGTATGTGTGGTGGTCGTTGTATCTAACAAATCCCTTCCTGTTTATACCTATATATATATTGTACACTATGAGTATTTATATGGCATAACTTGTTAGTTTAATATTTTAATGTAAAGTATTTCTAATTTAAGGCCATTTTTGATATTGTGGTAGTGAAATAACTCACAAAAATTCGTGTCTATTTCCAATTAGAACGCTTAGTTTCACGTATATATCTATGCAAATCTGTTCTACATTTAATGAGGCCATTTTAGCTTTGCAGTATCTTTTAGATTCCAGCCATCTATCAAGGAGACTAACTGTAATGTACCCACACCAACAAGATAATAATATCAACAGGTGTAGATGCAATTCGCTGAAGATTCTTGTCTGTAAATATTTATTTTAGCTTAAAGCTAAATTTTATTTTTTAAATGTTTGTTCACTAACATTGGGTAATGATTTTATTTTCATCGACAGTCTTGTAGTTTTTTAAAGGCTTATGTACACAAATGTCTGTATTAAGCCATCGGCCTTTCTATCCTTTGTACATAAACTGTTATCCAGTCTTTAGCATGGAGAGCTCAATAAGTGTCTCAGAGATTACGACCGATTAAACATGGCCTCTTGACAGAAACCCTCGCGATGGAAAATCATATTGGAGTCCGCTGTAGACAAGATAGCGAAAATGCGATAGAGGATACTGCACTATAAGTGCTTTTCGTAAGCTTCGTTGACGTATATGCATATTAGTAAGAAATAAGATGAAGCCATCGTCGGATTATTTCCTGAGTGCATTTTCGAAGATATTGTTTCACCTCTTGACGGACACATTTCACTAAACCTAATCAGGTTATTTTTTTGCTAAACCGCAAGGAGGCATTTATGTGAAGCCAAACTGAAGTGTCGATGACATCTCGCCGACTGCTCCTGGCTGCACCATCTCATCGCACTCTTGATTTAAAGAAGTGGATGGGAACTTTCCTCTTCTTTAAACCTTAATATTGTTTGCATAATCCCTAATTTATAGTTACCAACTTGGAATTCTGTATCATGCGCATCGAAAATTCATTTTAAGTTGTTTCTTAAATAAATAAATACCATAGATGTAATTATATGTATATGGAATTTGATTGAATTTGAAATTTATAGCAGGATTTTGATCATATATATATATATATATATATATATATATATATATATTATATATATATATATTGTTCTGAATCACAGTAACAAGCACAGCAAACGGGCAGAGTGAGTCGAAAAATCAGAAGAAAGAGTTGCCTAAAATATTAGGCTTTATTCATCATATAATGCAGATATACATGCTAAAAGACAAAGCAAAACATGTTAGTATACGAACGGTGTGAATATAAATGTGTGTACAAATAAACAATCATATCATTCTCCTCCACTGCGATTTGTAGCGTAGCGTCAGAGTCGGAACAAGAATGTTATAGTAACAATTCAAAGAGGATTGAGAAAACATAGTATTTAAACATTTCCACTTCGTAAGTTATAAGGATGAACACGTTGTTGTTGATTGATAAGGTTTTCGAGATTCTCTGATAGGTCACGAGCATTTGAGTTATCCGTAGATTCACCATTTGCCTTAACATTATCATTATCGGTATCGTCATTATAGGAGGTTTGTTCATCAGCAACAACCGGTTCATTTTCACGGAGTCCCATATTAGTTCCAGCTTCATTCATCAGTGCGTCGGAGCCTTTCGGGGCTAATTGACGGATAGATACTGTATCTTCTCTTCCATCAGGAAAACGAACATGCGCATAGTTAGGATTGCAATGAATTAGTTCAACTTCTTCCACAGAGGGGTCATATTTAGAAACTCTAGCATTCTTCTTGAGTAAAACTTTGCCAGGAACAGTAAGCCAGGTTGGGAGTGTGGTACCAAAAGTCGACCTTCTATTGTGTCGAAAAAGACGCTCGTGAGGGGTTTCGTTGGTAGATGTGCACAATAATGAACGGATTGAATGTAATGCGTCCAGCAGCACGCATTCCCAGTTTTCAACTGAAAGCCTTTTTGATCTGAGAGCGAGAAGGATCGATTTCCATAAGGTACCATTCATTCTTTCTACCTGTCCATTTCCTTTGGGATTATAAGGAGTCGTTCTACTCGAAGCTATACCTTTTTCCCGAAGAAAATTTTGTACCTCGGTCGACATGAAGGAAGAACCTCTGTCTGAGTGAATGTACGAAGGCATCCCAAACATTGCGAATATTTGACACAGGTGAAGTATGACGGTGTGACTGCTAAGGTCAGGACAAGCAAATGCAAAGGGAAATCGAGAATATTCATCGATGACCGTCAGTAGATAACGATTACGAGTTGATGAAGGAAGAGGTCCTTTAAAATCCATAGATAACCGCTCAAACGGTTGGGTAGCTTTGATTAATTGGCCTTGAATTGCCGAAGGAAATCTGGGCTTGATTTCAGAGCACACTTCACAACTCAAGGTCATTTTTCGAATTTCATCAATAGAATATGGTAAATTACGAGATTTCACAAAGTGGAGCATACGAGAAATTCCAGGATGACAAAGAGAATCATGTATTTGTTTTAAATCCAGTCCATTTAGAAGCGCACCACAACAGGATCGACTTAGTGCATCTGCTGCTTTGTTATCTTTTCCGGGTCTATAGACAACATCGAAGCTGTAAGGTGATAATTCCATTTTCCAGCGCAAAATTTTATCGTTCTTCACTCTTCCTCGATTTTGATTGCCAAAAATAAAGGAAACAGATCTTTGATCAGTGACAAGTTTGAAATGATTACCCAAAAGTAAATGCCTCCATTTTCGAATAGCTTCAACCACGGCATAGGCTTCTTTTTCAACAGCTGAGTGATGTTTTTCAGATGGCGTCAACGTCCGAGAGAAAAACGCCACAGGTCTTCCATCTTGGTTCAAAGTGGCAGCAATAGCTACGTCCGAAGCATCAGTTTCGACGACAAACGGAATATCACAACGAATAGAAGCTAGAGTTGCTACGGCTAATTCTTTTTTAAGATCATCGAAATTTTGTTTCACAGAGACGGGCAAAGGAAAAGTTCGATTATGAACGAGTGAGTGAATTTTATCGGAGAAGTTGGAGATCCACGGCGAATAATAAGCGAAAAATCCCACAATTCTTTGTTGCGATTGCACATTCGACGGTGGTGGGAGATCTTGTAAAGGCTTTAATCGGTCAGGATCAGGTTTAATTTTTCCATTCGATATTTGAAAACCAAGGAGAGTAATTTCTTTAGCTGCGAAAATGCTCTTTGATTCATTTAAGGTCAATCCATATTTTTTAGCGGCATTAAGAAATTTGTTGAGATTTGTTTCGTGTTCAAGCGTATCTCTCCCGCAAACTGTCACATTGTCCACATAGACAAATGTATCTGTGAGATGTTCCTGTGCGATTATATGATCCATAGTTCTTTGGAAACATGAGACACCATTCGTCACTCCGAAGGGAATGCGACGGAATTGAAACAAGCGTCCACACGCTTCGAAAGCAGTAAATACCTTTTCATGTTCTTGGATAGGTATTTGGTGGTAAGCGCTTTTGAGATCCAAAGTGCTGAATATATGATATTTTGAAATGGTTTCAGCCATTTGGTCTATTTTCGGCAAAGGATAGGCGTCTAAGAGTGTGAATTTGTTGACCGTTTGGCTGTAGTCCACAACCATACGTTTCTTGTGATTCTCATTCGATACCACGAGAACTTGTGCTCTCCACGGGGATGTTGAAGGTTCGATAATGCCATCAGAAACTAATCTGTTTATTTCATCCCGGATAAATATTTCATCCATTCGATTGTACCTTCTTGATTTCGTAGCAATAGGCCTCCAGTTAGCAGTTAAATGGTGGAAAAGAGGCGGGGACGTAACAGATGCAGGTTTCAGTAAACAGACGGTGAATGACGATTTATGACCACCAAAAGAGATATTTACACTTTTATGCAATCCAAGGAAGTCATGACCGAGGAGTACGTCAGTACAAAGATCAGAAAGTATAGATAGCTTGATATTTTTATAAACACATGATTTGTATTGAATCGACACAAAACAATGGCCTTTGGTATGACTCGATAATGAGCTAGACGCCATGGTTATTGTTTCTCGTGAGGAGTGAATTTTCCAATTATTTTTCAAAACGAAGGCTTCT
>JAQBSW010014455.1:0-10000 GCA_029291075.1 Eudiplozoon nipponicum
AAATTTGTTTATCAAATTTTAAAATATTCAGCTTCGTATTTATACATATAAATTATAGTTGCTTGAGTATTAGCCTGCATCTATATTATTTGGCACATTTTCTATAAACACAGGTAAATTAATGGATAATTCAACCCATACTCTACTGTGGTTCCGCAATGTTCCATGCATTGCATGCATTAAATAATTTTAATTTTGACACATTTAAGCGTACATTTAAATATTTTTTTTGAAATTTAATTCATATTTTAAAAATAAGTCTAACGTATAATTCCTGTGAAGGCAGAACTGTATTTTCTTCCAGAGCTGCATTTATTCTGAAATAATTTGTCCAGTTAGCATGCAAGAAAATATAATTTATATGTGACGAGCTACATGAATAAAATAATATTACGCACCATTACATGTCAGCTTCAAATAAAATTATTTGGTAGAAAGTGGAGCATAAGATTGCAAAGAACGAAATAAACTGGGTGAAATTCTTTTACCATATTACATTCCTGATATCAGAAACAAAAAATTAATGCGTAACATTCGGATCAGATTTTCAAATACCAAATAACAGTCATATCGAGCTATTAATTCAAGTTTCCCTACTACGATAAAAAGAAGTCCTATTTCATTAATCCACTCAGCAATCACACATACTGATGCTTTTCTACCTTTCGTGTTCATTATCAAAACTCGACGGTAAATTGACAAAGGAGAATGAAATCAGAACAACTATATAGATTAAACAATATTAACTATGCGAATTTCACTCCTAGTAGTCCCACATACGATATACTTGAGTGAAAATGTCGGATAAAATTTTTTGCATGGTTGATCATAAAACGCTTGCAGTGCTCGCCAAATGTATTTAAGTTATACACCTGAACAGTCATTAATTGCGCCGGAGGTTAAAACTTTTCTTTGGGATTAAGTTAATATAAAATTATCATATAACTGCATTCTAATTAATTTGTTTCTAAAGAATTATTATGGGAAATAGTGTCGTTCTGAGTATTGAATTATTTTGAAATCCGTTTCAAATCTAAGTAAAGGAAAAGTTTGGATGCTATTTAATAAAATTTCATAATTTAAAATAATTAATAAACGGTTCCATTAAGCAAGACAACGTTTGATTTCTCGACAGATTGTTTGTTGGGCCAAGCGCAAAGAAACATCTCTATTTGATCGAATCGCATGCATAATTACAATAAAATCTTTTTTCGATATTTGAAAAGTGAATAGAGTTTTATGAGTTAAATTAATTGACAACATAAATCATTGTCAAATGTCAAGACAATTTAACTGAATTATTGATCTACGGTTATTAAGATAAAACCTTCTTTCACCAAAACAATTTTTCCTAGGCATCTTCTGCAGTAATTCATAGATTACGCCCAGAATAATTGTGCAAAAGGAATAAAGTAATCATTTCTGAAAATTGAATACCGCGGATTCATTTAAAGTTAAATGAGAATAGTGTAAATACTTTAGTTAGAGAAATGCGAATATAACAACTAGGGTAGCCTAAATTATAAATTTCAAGTAAAAAGATATAGTCACAATCGAATCAAGCATTATAAATTTTATTACTTGAATAGCTCAATGGATACTCATATTCTTTCTATGAAAGATAAATATATATTTCTACAAGTAATATCCTTACAGTGTAACAAATTAGACACAGTACCAAATAAACAGTATCTTCTCATTTCACATTTATCTTTGTCATCTGTGACTCTAATCACTTAGACACCCTACCGTATGCCACATGAAATTTTCAGCTACATACTAACGCTAGATATTTGATTGGCCTTTCTTCCAGGTTGAGCTTATGTGGGATCACTTTAGACTTAAATTCCAAATAGCCACTTTTTATCTGTCTTTATACAACATACACCAATCTACCTGGGAAAGGGCTTTTTAATTGAAAATTTGTATAATTAAACAAACATTGGTAGTACGGGTGGTGATAAAAATCATTTAAATGACGTTTGTTAGCATGATATAAACAATAAATATTTTCTTAAATTATATAGATGTTCAGTACAAAACCACTTCTCCAGGTAACGTGGTGTGTGCTCTATAATAGAATTGAGAAACTTTCAGGAACATTTTATTAGCAGTGCAATATAATACTTCTTAGTGAAAGTGCTAAAAAGCATACAGAGTTAGAAATGCAACACAAAACAGCAAAACAGCCTGTACCCAGGTACGAGCTTTTGTTTCGGCAAACTCTGGACAGTAATCGAAAAGTACCTAATAGGGACGAAAGTGGTCTACTGAATGAATTAACTTTATTACATTGTACGATGCTTATTTCACGCTTACAAACCTATATGTGACGGGATTAGTGTTTATTGCAAGCTCGTAATCTTGATTTAAATAATTTTTGTAATCGCATGTCTAATCAATGATCGTTTGATTATATCCACGATTATCTAAGTATTCAATGAAAAACATAATAGAAGGTTAAGCTTATTCAAACTTTGCAGATAAGTAAATGCAGAAAATCGAGTGATTTCACGGAGTATCCCTAAAAAATATTTTAAAAATAATAAATTACTTTTAAGTTCTGCTCAAATATTTGGATTTAAAAGATAAATTTATATATGAAATTAGATGCTTATATGTACTATTATACATTTAAAAATGTAGGAGATTGAAAAACATTTTGTTATATGAATTATTTTTTTAATTTATACAGAGCTCTGCCTTTTAAATGTAAGCTGAAATGTTGGTTTTAAACGTGGTGTTTCTTAAAAAATCCTACAATATCTATGGAATTTGGTTCATCCTCACCATACTAAGCCATACAAAAGTCAAAAGTGAGTAATGTTTCACTGTCATATAAGCATAAGGAGTGAAAAAAATATGAATAACAACAGAATAATATTTTATACAAATTATTAGTGAGATTTACGAGATAGAGAGAGGGACAAACTGAGAGAAGGAATATCTAGTTACTATGAGTAAATTTATCCGCATAACTCACAAAAGTGAGGAAAACGAAACCTCTTTATAACAACATTATGGACAAGTGAGCATTCGGGCAAGGCAACATCAACACTACAGCTTCCATGCAACTTTCACAGTATCACGTCATAAACAAACCAAACCTTGCAGCCATTAAGAAAAGAAAGTTACGAAGATTATTCTACATGACATCTGCAACAAGATCGCCACTGAGCTCGATTCGATGCCATATCTCTAAGGCTTTCCAACCAAGAATTATGATGCGCACGTGGACCCCATCCTGGCAGACGAGTTGGTCCTATACATCCCAATTTAGATGTAAGTGACTTAAACTGTTACTGTCATGTCAAAATCGGCCCACCTTGTTCCTTACGCCAATCTGGTGCTAGATGAGAGAACAGAGCTCTACTGGGCAATCGAATTGAGGGTATACGCAAAACGTGACCGAGCCAACGAAATTGATAGAGCCTTATTTGTTTTTCTAACGAGAAGCACTTATTGGCAGATCCAAATACACGTCTAAGGATGTCATTTTTAGTTTTTCGTGGTTGGTAACCAACAAGTGCTACGCCTCTCAAAAACCAAAATTCGAATGCCTGTAAGCATCTGAAATCATCAACTCTAAGAGGCCAAGTTTCCCTAGCGTATAGTAAGACTGCGCGTACAGATGCATTGTAAACACGACCTTTAAGGTAGAGTGAAATATTCGCGTCTCTCTATAATTGACGAACGTTCGAGAAAGCTACTTTAGCTTTCGCGATTCGTATTCTCACCTTGTCGGACAATTTGTCTAAGTTATTGATAGATCTCCCAAGATATGTAAACCTGTCAACTATGTCAAGATCTTCATTCTGCAGTCGCAACATTGGAGTGAGTGGTGGGTGATCCTGTAACAGTATCTTACATTTAGAGGATTCTAATTTCATACCGAAAGACGGAACAACGTATGTTAATTTATTCAAGCATCTCGATTGTCCAATAATAGTACGATATCGTCTGCATAGTCCAGATCGATTAGTTTACTGCCCGGGAGAACTTTAACACCTGCATTCTGAATGTGTGGAAGAATGTTGTTCATAATAGCATCGATTACAAAATTAAACAAAACGGAAGATAATGGACAACCTTGACGAACACCACGCTGGTTTTAAAGTTATGCGATACTTCGTTGTGGACCTTAACGCGACCAGAAGTATTTGTGTAGAGGGCGCGAATAATATTAATAAATTTTGTGGACACACCAATTTTCGATAAACTATGGAATAAAATATTGCGATCCACCGAATCAAATGTACCCTTAAAGTCTAGAAAGATGACTATTGTGGGACGGTGACATAAATGTCTCTGTTCAAGAATTTGCCTTAACGTAAATATACTATCTATACAACCTCGTCCAGAAAGGAATCCGGCCCGTTCTTCTTTTGTATGTGATTCACGTGAAGCGCTACGACAACATAGGATAATCAAAGCAAATAACCTAGGTACGACTGGAGTCAAGCTTATACCACGATGATTATCACACGAATTACGATTGCTTTTTAGAAGATAGGAATGATGGTCGACTCATTCCAATCGAGTGGTACAGTTTCCTCATTCCATATTGTATGAAACATTTTGGTCAACGCTCCTAAAATTATATCGCCACTATCCTTAAATAATCCTAAAACAAATCATCGGGGCCTGCGGCTTTGCGGCATTTAAGAAATAGGAATGTATCCTCTACTTCTAACTCTGATGGTTCTTCGAGTCTAAGGTTCTACACTTTTGAGACTGTCATGCTTTCGAGAAAAGGAACTGACGCGTGTTCCCAAGAAAATTGATCTTTGAAGTGTTCAGCTCACCTATCAAGACGACTTATTTTATCACTTATTAAATGGTTGTTACTATCATTTAAAGTTTCACTAACTTTTAATTTTCTCGGATCTGTTGCACAAATAAGTTGGAACAAACAGCGACTATTACCTGACGCGAACGCTTCTCCTATTTTTTCAGACTTTCTGGACCAAATGTTTTCTAGATCGACTTTTAGAATGCGCTCAATTTGACGTCTTATTTTGCGACGTGTATTTTTATTAGCCAAACCAGGTAGAATTTGGCGCCTTGTTTCGAGTATCTCCATGGATTTTACAGAAGCCAATGATTATTTCTACGGGGGCCTGCAATGCCACATACAGTAGTACCTGCATTGTGCATAGTAGAAATTACCTTGGGCCAAATTAAATTAGGATTTTCGCGATCATGACCAGTTAGATTAGACTTTAGAATATCTTCATAGTTTTGTCGGAAGGAAGGTTGTTCGAGTTTGCTTACATCAATTTGGTGTTTATTCTTATTTATTTATCCGGAAAATTTTATTGCAACTCTACAACGTATAAGTGCATAGTCCGAGTCGACATAAATGTTGCAAAAAGAACGACAATTCTGGATGCAACCATGCCATCTAAAACTAGTTGATGCACGATCTATTTGAGTCCACCGTTGTCCAGGTGCTGGAGGATGCCATGTAGCGCGACGTCTAATACTACGTCTGAAGTTTGTACTAATTATATATAATCTATGTTCCGCGCAGCTAACCAAAAGCCGTTCACCATTATTGTTGCGCGTCGAATTTAAAGGGTATCTTCCACCTAAATGAAATTCTGCGTTACTTAAGCGCTCAACTTGAGCATTCATGCCACCTATAACCAAGACTATGTCTAAACTTCGTGCTTTACTTAGTAAGGAGCTTAGTTCGAATTAAAAAGCTTTCTTGCTTCCGTCTGTGCTGCAATCGGTAGGAGCATATGTAAAATCAAAGAAGGGGCAACGTTGATAACGTTTCTTCATTGATTTTAGTAAATGTATTTAAACGTCCAACTCACTGTCGACTATTTAAAGGGATCCAATCCATTAAGCATTATTTAGCTAGTGCGCTAAGGACAATACTAATGCCCCATTTAACGGCTTAAGTAAACTCCGTAAAAACGGATGTTGGAAGCCAATACCGCGTAGGTATGGATGGTGCAACCAGTTCTACAATGCACGTAGGATCCTGTATTCTGGTTTCAGATACGCAACGTATATAGATTTTTAATTTATCCAACGTACGAGCAAGAGATTCTTGTTGTCCAAGATGTCTTAATGTTTGCACATTAAATGCGCCTACGTTAAAGCCTAACCTAGGTTTAATAAATGATTGTCTACCAGAACTATTTTCGATATTTGGAAGCCTGATGTTGGGCTCAGTGATATGATCTACACCAACCACATTTATAGTATCTCAATGAGCGTTTTCGTTAGATTGAGAAGAGGAAGGGGAAGGAAAGGAGGCAGAATCGGAGATAAAGTTGCCTGCATTAGCCCGATTTTGCTTATCCACCTTGCGTGGCTCAACAGGTAAGACGCCTCTTTTTATACTGCGCGATACAGTATGTAATCATTGTAAGTTGCACTTTTCATGGTTATATGTGAACCGTAAATGAATAGTAGCTCGCCCATTCTTAGTGATGTTCTGTATTCGGAGTATTCTTCTCCTGGATAAACTGCCAACCAAGGCTGCCCAAGTGTCAGTGGCCCGAGTTTCTTTCAGCAGCCGAAACTTGCCCTTGACGTCTGGAACGCTTGCTGCCATTCCGTCACTACATATTTAACGAAGAAAATTTACTGCGCAGTTAGAACAAACTCGAGGCTTCACATGAAATGGGATGATGGCTGTGTCCCCTTTTGACTCGCCAAGGTTCATGCTACCAATCCCGGGTTGACTAGCTTCAACTCGCTGGTCGTCAGGCCGGAATTTATATGGCTATGTTTAACATTCGCCATTGATGTCCTACCGGCGAGATACTTGTAAGAAACTGCTTATTTAAGTAGAATATTGAGTTACGCGATAGACGACATTGTTTAATGGATCTTTTCAAAGAGCGAATTCATTCTGTGTTAGGTTAGCCGATAAAATGTCCAAAAACAAATATTTTGAAAAAGAAAATGCTCATCATTGAATACGTCTGAAAATGAAAATATTGCCATATTCATATGAATAAATAATAATAATAATAATAATAATAATAATAATAATAATAATTGACTTTCCATAATAATAATAATAATAATAATAATAATAATAATAATACAATAATAATAATACACAATAATAATACACAATAATACACACACACACACACACAATTTCTTGGAATGCAGGCCAGAATAAAATTCATAGTGCCATTTCCATGTGCAAAAAGTAAAAGAAATTTAATCAGATACGAGAACCGTTTCGTTCTCATATTATTTTCAATATCAACAAATATAATTCTCTTCATATGTAAATAGAAAAATGTAAACATAGAGTGTAAAATGGGGGCTGCAGTCTGTTTATCTATAAATCTTCGTATGTGGCTATTTACTTTCTGTTATTACGTTCGTTAATAATATCAAATGCTACGCCTGAAGAACATAGTTGTGAGGTTTAAACGACTTGTTGCTCAATTTCAGACGTGTTCTCACCATTTAATTTGAAACAGGCGTTTAAGCGGTAGTGTTTCCTCACTCAAGTAATTAACCGTCTGGTCGATCAGCCTATGTAGGTTAATCGTCAACTTGCGCCTGTAAATTGGTAAATATTATTTGATATCGACATCAACGGCCGTTTTGCCTTTGATTGTCCGTAAATGTAAGTGTGTTACTTAAACAACACTCGCAGTCTAGCTGCATTAAATGTGAGTCCTAATTTCACTTCAAAGTTTTATTGCTATGCGGGGAACTGTATCGCTCATAATTGGGATATTCAGGTAAACTGCTTTTGTTTTTTTTCGAAATACGTCTGTTTCTTTTCAGTTCCCCTTTTTATAATTGACTCAATTAATTGTCTAGTATAGCCTTGGTATATAAATTTTTTTATTGCTCTAGAATATTTTTTGCCTTTTGAATCTGTACTAACCAACCTGTCAATTCTTGAAAAACAGCTGCAAACTTTGTATAATTTATACTGTGCCTGGTAAAATTTGTTTTGATTTTTGCACTTGGAATGGTTACTATGGATTTTATTAAGGCTCGCATTCCAAAAGAGTTTTTCAAAATACTAGATGAACTAGTGATGTTAAAATGTAGAGCGCAAAGAACGTTATGTTGGAAATAAAATTGTTATCAAGGAGAATTGTTGTGCAGCTCACGCACATCCAAATTACGGGTCAATCCATGAAATCTTACATGGTTGGCATATTCCACAATTGAGTAGTTAAGGTAAGATGAAGCAACAAACGGGTGTCTATTTTGTGTATTGAATAAACTAAATTTTTTTTCAAGAAATAAATTTTCGATGTTTATGCCAGCTGTAATGACGAAAGACAAAACAAGAATATTGAAGAAATTATAAAATAATATAATACCAAACAATATTGATAAACACGTGCTTAATTTATCAAAAATACCAATTGATCAACGAACAGCGCAGACACTATCAATTAGTCGAATATATAGAATGCATTTTCTGATAATTGCAATTTAAATGTTGCGACAGAATTTTAATTGCTATTTTAACAAACAGCCGGCTTATAACCTAAAACTATTGATTATAAAAATTGGTACAAGGCTACTTTAGTTGACCAGGCTTCAAATTTGAAATCATCCAAATGCATAGAACAGAATCCATCGACAAAACAACATTTAAATACACTTACATTTATCACCAGAAATGGAGACATAAAAAGACTATGCGCTAATGAAGTCAAGAGCGCTGTTTAAATTGACAAAACCGACTTTTTACAAAAGATGGAAAACGTGCTGAATGGAAATATAAAATTTACGGGTCTAGAGGTAAAATCACATGCAATAGGCAAAGTGCAGCGCAAAGTAATAAATGAAATTAAGAATCTCAATCCCGTAAGATTATCTACACCAACATTGTACGAATTACGAAAATCCGCAAAAAGGTTGTCCAATTCGATAACTATTATCATTGGCCAATTCTCCGTTCCATGCACTAGCTAAATGTATAATTGAACAATTGCGCAAACTATTGGGAAATTGTTCCATTGCCGATTATTTTGCGTTTGTCAACATAATTCAGGATATAAATGTTAAAAATAGATAGTAGTATCTTTTTATGTTAGATCATTTTTTAATTTTCAAATTGACGAAACCATTGACATTATAGTTCCATTGGTTTAAAAGGACCTATTACAATCTCCGGTGCCAAATCACCTTCTACGCAAGCATATTAATTTTGCACAAATTATATAAATTTTGGTTTTATTGAAGTAGTTATAGATGGATTGATAGTGTGGCAATAGGGATATTTTCTTAGGCCATATGGAGAATACATCATTAAGGAGAGACATACGTAAATGTTATTAATACATTTCCGGTGCCAGGATACATTCTACGCAGGCTTATCTTATTATGAACGAAAGACGCACAGTGTCATTTTAATGGAAGCACCTATAACCAAACAGATGGTGTGGCAACTGGAAGCCCCTTATCTCCAGTGTTGGTTGCGATTTTTCTAGGGCATCTAGAAAACACATAATTAAGGTGTAACAAAAGTAAATATGCTCAATATATACTATACGAGGATGATATTTTCCTCGTCCTTAAAAACAGGTTGCAATCTCGAACATTGCTTTGAAGTTTCAACAAGGTGCATAAGAATATCAGCTTCACGTCAAAGCACGAGAAAGATGATAGTCTGCCATTTTTAGATGTACTACTAAAGAAATATTCTAATGGTAAATTAAATAGAATTTTTTCATTAACCAACCTTGTCTGCACAGTATTTTCAGTACGGCTGTAACGTGTCTATTCAATATAATTTAGAAACAGTTCGCGGGAGTTGTTCAAGAATTGACAGGTTGGTTAGTCCAGATTCAGAGCGACGAATATTCTAAATCAATAAACGATTTGGGGTGTAACACCTAATTTAGCCAATTAATTGCATCAATAAATATAAGAGAATGTGAACAGAAACAAGAATATTTCTGACCAGAAATGATATTAGTTTACCTGAACATCTCATTTAAGGGGGATACAGTTTCTCGCATTACCACAAAGCAAGTTGAAGCAG